>CM031381.1:7434461-7452948 GCA_018290095.1 Polypedilum vanderplanki | reverse complement strand
TGATGCTCTAGAAAAATGTTTGAAGCTCTTAATTCTCGTCTCATTTTAATCCGCAAATAAATAATTGATGATATTTGCAAGAAAGAAAGCTTTCAACCTGTTTTTCTTTAAATCATATTTTCTTTTCAGACGAGTACACATCACGAAAACAACATTGGACTATTTGGGTGACAAATTTGATGTTGAGCCAGGCAATGGAGCATCGCGTGAGACTTATCTGGCAGATCACAAGATCGAAACTTTTCTCATTGTGCCACCAAAGGTGAGATTGTTATAATTTATTGCATTCATTTATCATCTTTCGTTTTTTTATTACTTCATGTTATCGCTACTGCTATTGTTTGTAAGAGAAGGAAAAAAACAATTTTCTACTTCACAAAAGCGACACTATTGTTATAAAAGAATGGAAAAAAGGATTCAGTTCCTTTTGCACATAAATAATCTTAGAGTTCATCATGTGAACAGTGTTTGCGTTAATGCTTTTAATTATGACTTTATTACGCACACAGCATCATTGAATAGAGAGAAAAAGTATAATTTTTCATGTTATTTTATTATCATCATAAATATTCTTCATATACAATTTGATATATCGTTGCTGATGCAGCTCTGTAAATGGAAAGAGCAATTTGAGTTAATGAGATTTATTATGCAACATCATTTTCATCTAAGCTTTCATTTTCTTACAATTCATTGCTTCACTATTCTTTAGTTATAACAAATAAATAGCATTCAATTTACTTTAGTTAAAGGCATAAGATAAAGAATTTGTTTCATTATTGTGAGCATATTGTATGCAAAAAGTAATTAATGTAAACATTTCTAATTACTTTCACATGTCGTAACAAAATGAACATGAGTAGCACTTAATTGAATGCTAATCAGTAAAAATATATTCTTTGTTTCTCATTATGTAGAAATCGAATCAAGAGCTCAACAAATTGCCTCTACAGCAAGCATCAATCTGTATATCGGAACCGCCCGATTCTCCGATAAATGACACGATATTGATTACACAGCAATCACCCATACCATCACCACCACCTAATAATATCAATATTAACATTTCACCCGTATCACCGCCTTCGAGTCCCAAGGAGAATTACGTTCAATCGGAGCAGTCAGCTGATTCTGGCATTTGCGAAGAAGAAAAACAAAATCTTATTGGAACAAATCTTCCAGCAACAATAAATGAAGAGTATGAGGAGGGTAACAAGAACAAATCATCATTGTCTCTGCCATTTGATAGCGGGCAATCAATGGCGACAATAAGCAGCAACAACATAGCTGTAACGATAAATAGTCATGCTCAGAGTAATGGTCATACAGCAGGGAATCACATGGGAATAACGACAACAACACCAGCCATACTTAAACCATCATTGTGTGAACGTTCGCAGAGTGATAGAAGAAAATTATCAGTATCAAATATCATGAGTTTTGGTGAGCAACGACGACGTTCGACTAGTTCCATATTTTCTGACATGAGAAAAATGTCAATCACAAATTTCGATAGCCTCAAATCACCTGGCATCGGTGAGACTTTTTTTCCTTCCATTTTTTTGTGTTTATGTGTCATTTTATTTTCGCATCACCTTCCTTTCCCATTCATTCATTTTTTCATAAATAGAATCTTTCATGATGAAAACATGAGAAAATTGATTTATAAATTATTTCATTTTAACTTCTTAATAAAAAGCAACACCTGGAATCCCATCGAGAAATAGACCTTCTTCAAAAATGACCAAATATGTTGAATGTTGGGGTGCTGATAAACCATTTGCTAACATAACAGACTCAAAAATGGCTAAAAATATTGGACTTGCTGTGAGTAATCCTCTCTATAATCCATAGTCGACATACAATGTTTATTTTTATATACACATACAGAGTATTGCGATGATAGAATCAAATTTGCTGCCAGAAGAAAGCTATTGTACAGAATGTCAATGCTGGGGTGCACCGAGAGAGCTTCAACCCGTTACAATGTGGTACAGAAATAAAGCAAGGGAAACTATGTATCGCTCGCAGCCAGAGCCAACATTCCGTTTTGATTTAATCTGTGCAACAGTTATGTTTGTTTCTATCGCTCTCATACAACTCATTGTCTTTGAAAAGTAAATATTTTATCAAAATTTAATGAATTTCAAAAGATATTAATTTTTATTTTATTTATACTAACGTAGAAGTATCGTATTGATTGGATCACTTGGTGCAACAAGTATATCTATAGGATTATTTCTTTATTTAAGTCATTACGAAATGTCAGAAAGTTCGCAGCCTAGAGACGGCCCGGGACAAATTATATCATCAGTTAGATCAATAAGATTAGCAATATTTTTAATTACAACAACATTAATTGCGGCATGTGCTGTTTTTAATGTTATTGAGTTCAGTCAAGAAATCGATGAGCTTGTGGAAGTTTCATGCTATGAAAATGAAGATAACAACAATTATTCACTGAACTCTGAGTATAATAACACCAATTTCATCAATCTAACTTCATCAACTATCCCATCATTATGTACGACGCAATCATTTACATCTGATTCGAATGTTGTGGTGCCATTAGAAATTCCACCAATTTATTTGTTCTTGTGTGGTCTTAGTTTATCCGCAATTTCCGCATTTCTTCATGCTGGTTTCATTCTAAAACTTGCCATGATGCTTTTAACTGTCATATTACAAACTATTATTCTGTATGCCAGTCAGACATTTGAGAATTATGAAAATAATAAGGTCGAATACAGCGTGTAAGTGCAGTTTTTATTTTAAAATATTCATGAAACTGTATTTTTTCATTAAAAATTTATCTAGTTTGCCCTTAGCAATACGTGGTGGATTATTATTGCTACTCGTAGTTGCAGTTCTTCATACACTCGACAGACAAGGAGAATTTGTGTCGAGAACTGACTTTTTATGGAAGGCAAAACTAAAACCTAAAGGTCGAGCAGGAGGAAGTTGAAACGATGCGAGGAATAAATAAGGTATGAGCAAATGCCAATTTGCATTTACCACTATGCTTTCTCTCTCTGTATCTGTCATTCGAATATGTAGCATCAATGTTTGAGGCTCATTGAATTATTTATGAGAGAAAAAGCATTGAATGAATAGAAAAACTCGTCAAACTTTCTCTGTTTTCCTTTCTTACTTTTATAACAGATTTTGTTGGAAATATTCTACCAGCGCATGTCGCTCAACATTTCTTAAAGAAAGAAGTCCAAAAGGATTTGTATCATGAAAGTTATTCTAGTGTTGGAGTGATGTTTGCATCAATACCCAATTATAAAGAGTTTTATGATGAGACAGATGTCAATAAGCAAGGACTTGAATGTTTACGATTGTTAAATGAAATAATTTGTGATTTTGACAAACTTCTACTAAAACCAAAATTCAGTGGAATAGAAAAAATCAGAACAATTGGAAGCACTTACATGATTGCAAGTGGATTGCGACCGGGCAAAGAAGAAGGAGCATTTGTAAGTTTGAATAAATTATTGCTTCGCATTGCTTACAATTCCTTTTCTTGTTTTGTGTTGTAATACTCAAAAGCAGAACAAGCATTTACAAATCCTTTTTGTTATTCATTATGAATGATCTTCCTCTCACATTTCCTTATCTTCTGCTCTTTTACATTATCTTGCACGCTTCCGTTTCTTATCCTTCATCTCGGAATTTTCTTTTTTTCTCTTTTATAAATTCAGAAGAACAATGAGGCGGTAAGTGAAGAATGATGGCGAGAAAATTAAGCTAGAACAATTTACATTAATTGGCACTCAAATCGATTGAACTTCATATCACACAATGCAGCGATTAATCAACCTTAGACTTAGAATCACAAAAAATTGAGTTTTTATCGATTATTTTTTTCTCCTTTTGTAAAAGCTTTTATTATTATTACACAAAGTTAATATAGTTAATAATTCATAAAATATAAAACGATGAACAGGTGTCACTTACATCACTCTCTTTTCCTCTTTTGTTGATATAAAATTTTAATAAAGTTTGTTACGGCATTTTTAATATGATTAGTTTTTTATGCCGCATCAACTTTATGAGATTATTCATAGATTAAAAAATTAATACTTTTTTCTTCATCTTTATGTAAATCTAGGATGCGAAAAGGACGGAAGAACATAATGTTGTGGTTTTGGTAGATTTTGCGATTGCCCTTATGCAAACACTCGACACAATAAATCGAGAAAGTTTCCAACGTTTCCGCTTGAGAATGGGATTGAATCATGGTCCGGTGATTGCTGGTGTTATTGGAGCCCAAAAGCCACAGTATGACATTTGGAGCAATACAGGTTAGAAACTTAGAGTTGACATTTTATAGTTTTGTGTTGTAAAAGGGACGAATTCTTCCCATGTTTTTATCTTGATTTTCATTTTATTTTATGTGTTATTTATGGAGAAAATTTATGATTTTCTACATTTTATGAATCTCTTTTTCTTCTCATCATTCTTCGGAATATTGAAATTTATGACTAAACAAGTCCATATACATTTGATATAAAATTTAATAAACCATGGCTCAATAAAATTATTTTGGTCCATATTTTATTACTAAAAATTTGACATTAGATAACTATTTAAATCTAGTGGAGGTTAAGAAATTTTCTTTGAATTATTATCAAATTTTAGTAAAGTATTTAAATTTTCAAAATTGATTAAAAACTGTAAAATTCTCTGCCCTAGCTAAAAGTAACTTATTTTATATGTTGTTCATTTCTAATTTTACATTCAATATAATATTGAACCCTTAAAAAACCATCAACATACCCACATGCAAAAACCCTCAATTCGTCGCTCATAAAAAATCAAATTTATGAACTTTTTGCTTTCTCTTGTTTGTTCATTTATTTACAGTGAATGTAGCATCACGGATGGACTCTTGTGGTGTTTTGAATAAACTTCAGGTTCGTAGATGCAAAGCTGCAATTTTAAGTTCATTGCTGAAGTTCAATTTTCACTGCAGTAGTGTTTGTGAATGAAAATTGAATTTAGCGATAAAATAATTTTCCCTTGAGTCATCATTTTTGATGAGAACACAATATCATTTAACAGAGCAATAATTTGTGGAAGGGAAATTGCAATTTATTGTTTAGTTACTGAAACTCTTTAAACTCTATTAACTTTTCTCTCTCTTCTCCTTTTTTGTTTTGTACAAAACAAAATCAATAAAATAGACGACAGAAAATACTGCAAAAGTTTTGATGGCAGCTGGTTATGGATGTGAATGTAGAGGACCTATTCATGTTAAGGGAAAGGGAATCCTAACGACGTATTTCGTAAAGACGCCATTTGACGATAAATTGTAAAAATTGTAAATTCATCTCACTTCTTTATTCTACTTATCGCAACCGACAGATAGGAAAACTGATTCATTGTATTGACGATATGCACAACAACAATAATTTCCCAGAAGACGACTCTCGGATGCTTTTTTTTTCTTCGAAGCTCCATACATTTTCTCATCTTTCTCATTTTATTATTCATTCAGAAAGATTTTTATCGATCACAAAAATTGAGTTTACAGCATTACAAAATACCATTTTCTTCACGATAAAAGGCTTAGAGAATGAAACTGAAAATGATTTAGGAAAATTGTAAAAAAAATATAGAAACCCTTAGAGATTTAAATTGGAAATCGAATGATGGCAATTTTGATTTGAGATACTTTTATTTCAATTTGACAATTTGTGAATTGAATGCCAATTATGTTGTTTTTTTATCGCTTTTTTACATTTACAAAATTTGATAAAAGATTGAATTTTTGTCTCTAATTGCAATTTAAAAGAAATAATTTTATTGCTATAAATATCAAAGTATGAGACTATAGAGACAGAATTTTTGATCTTTTATGATTTGTTTTGTATATTTCAACATTATGAATAAATTAAGTATATTTATAAGTCTGAAGCTTAAAATGAACATTTTATGTAAAGAACTGAGAAGATTATTAAAATCGATTTCGTAAGGGAAACAAAGAAAAAAAGATATTTTTCAAGGAAAAACTTTTGCTAAACTACTTACACGCTCCTACAATCATATATAATTCATACGATTAAAAGTTCACTGCAAGAGAAAAACATATTTTAGAGTAACATGGGAATTAATGGAATTAAAAGGGCCAAAAAAGAAGAATTAAAAACTTTCCTTAAGTAGATTCAGAGTTTATCGTTACGAGAAAAAGTTTTAGCGAAAATTAAAAAGATAAGAATCAGAATCAATTTTATTGAAATATTGTTTCCAGAAGATAATTGCAATTAATGTGAGGCTTATGGCAAAACATCAACCTAATTAAATAATAAGTAATTAATGATAATTAAAATAGTCACAAGGACATATATTTATCTAGAAAAAGAAAGTTTTATTAAATTTATTTATTCTTAATGACCTTTTGAACCTCCTCATATCATGTACTTATATTTACTTCATAATTAGTTATTTAATTAATTAGTTCATTGATTCTATTTCTTTTTTCTCTCTTCGATATTGATCAAAATGAATAAAGTTTATTATCGGTTGAGAAAGAAGAAGAAATGTTAATGAACTTGAAGAATTTATTTTATTGGGTCAAGTCATAAAGTGAGAAAACTTCGATTTTCGATTTTCCCTCTCACACTTCTCGACCCATCACACTTAAATCAACTGAAATAAAAACTTTACCGACAATCAAAATTTAATGAAAATCATTTTCACACTCATTTGTGCTCGCATTTCGAGTCATTAAACTCAGTCATATATTTTTTTAAAATTATTTTCTACTATGAAGCACTTGATTTTTCTATTTAATGAAAAAATATATACATATATTTAATCTCTCTAACAGTTAACAACCATATACCATATTAAGTTTCAAGAATAATTGTAAAATGAAGAGAAACTTTTAAATGAAGAGAAATGAAGTAAAATAATAAAAGTTGGAAAAGATGAGAAAATTGAGTTTTAAATTGAGAAAAATGTGTTCAATTTCAGATTTTCTCAATGTTGAACTGTTGAAAAACCAGGAAATTTATTCTAAAAGCTAAAGGAAATTATATTGAAAGAGAAAGATTACTTGAAAAGAAAGAAGTATGCAACTGACAGCAAAAAACAAAACTGCAGTAAAAATACAGCTTGAAAAGTTCGTAACGTAATGTTAAAAGCACAAGAGATAGAAAAGTTTCCACTAGAATTGAGTTGAGCTGGATTTGTTTTTGCAGATTCTATTTGAAAGCAATTTCCTTTGATTTCATTTTCTTAAATGACATATGGGAGTAATTTGTGCTTTTCAAATCAATTCAATTACTTCTGACAAGTCTTTCTCTCTACTATGTACTTTCATCTCGTTAAATAAGATTTAAAAAAGCTTTTTCATCTTCAGTACTTACTTTTTGCTTTTTCCATTCAATTTATCATTATCAATGCTTTTTTGACAGTAAAGTTTTATGTTACTTACTAAAAAATTCATTAAAAAAATTATTCAAGGAAAGTTTCAAGGCAACCACATAATTGATTTTGTTGGCAAAGTAATAAAGACAAGTTGACATTACTAAAAATTTTCCACAAAAAAATTGATTTTTTTGTATCCACCGTGAGTTTTCTCTTTCTCGTTCTTTATTTAATTTCAACTCTTTAATTAAACAGTTGTGATTCTTTAAATAAATTTAAATAGATTAAAAAGGTGAAATAATTCATTTAAATTTTATTCCATAAGTTTACTCTCTCACTCTGACTATAATTTATGTCTGTGGTAGAATTTAATATTATAATACTAACGTAATCTTCTTCTTTCGCCTCACTTTGACAATCTTGATTTTATTCGCAGATCTGAACTTGACATTCATTTGATTCATTTGTCTTCGAGCACTTCATCATTTTTGCTTGCTTAAAAGTTTATGAGAGAAAAGAGAAAAATTTTGATTATTTCAATGGAATAATTAAATGAAAATGAAATTAACATTTTTTACGCTTCTTTTGTAAAATCTGCAGAACTCATTATGCATAAACCCTCGCACTAAATAAAAGAAAAAGATTTGTGCCTTTTGTCACAATCAGAACAGATAAGAAAAGTGTGAAAGAAGAAAAGAAAAGAGAAAAGTTGCATAATTAAGAAGGTCAGAAAAAGGATTACGTTTGTGAGAGAGAGATTACACACACATCTGCTGATGCTTCAAAATTACCTATACTTACTCTTGAGAGAGAATTCTTCAACATTTGTGAAAAGCTTTTCAAACAAAATTGCTAATCATTTAGTGAGAATAGAATTTCATATCAATTAACAAAACTTGCAATTCAGACTTCTGATGCGCAATAATCTCTTTCTAATGGAAATGCATAAATGGCTTTCTATTTCATGCCTCTTGTATAAGAAATTTCCTTCGAAAAACTTTTTCATTTAAATTTACCTCCGCTCTCAAAAATGATTTATTCCACTTGAGTGAACTTCCTAATTTCTCATCATTTTTCATCTCTTCTTTTATGTTGTTCATGTGTCTGTGTTATCTTATACTATTAATGTTGAAATGAAAGCAAATTTTATCTCATGAGAATGCTCATATGTTGACTTGAGGCTACAAGATAATAGGCTGGAAATTGTAATCTTTTAATAAAATTTATGTGATTTTTAAATAAAAGAAATTTTATTCTTGAAAGACAGTTTTTATTTTATTTTCAGTAAATATTATTGTGAATCCATTGCATGAATTCAATTAAATTTACAAAAATTCCTTCATTGAAGACTCTACATTTATTTGTCTTTTATTACACTCACAATTTGCATGATAAGCAAGGCCGAAAATGTGAAATTTTGAATCAACTTCCATATAAAGTCCACACCTTTAAAATTTAAAATTCTATAAAATTTATTTTAATGAAAATTTTCATAAAGACAAACCTGCGTCTCCTGAAAAGGATTTAAATTATAAATATTATTCACATCAGAAATTAAAAATTTTCAACCAACCTGTACAAATTCCACGATTATTTTGAAAACCAGCACAAAAATTTCTACTCGCTGAAAATCCTAAAAATAAGTTCTGTTTACCGCACGAAACATGCAAGTTAAAAAGTTATTAGTTGAAACAGTCAAATCTTGTAAATTTCTTGAAATTTCAAATCCATTGTCTTCAGTAAAACCCTAAAAAGAAAACAAGTTTCTTATATAAAAAAAATATACCAAAAGTTTTTCATTTTGAGCTTTTCACCATCCAACAACTTTTCCAATTTGATTGTCATAATCAAATTCATTCATCGTCAGTGTAAGAAGGCAAACAAATTGGTTGAACATGCAATGAATATTTAATCTCATTTTTCAGTATAAGTAAAGCTACATTGTAATCATCTTTATAGCCATCATCATCATCATTTGAAAGTTTTATTTTAATCATTTCATGCAATTTCATTTCATCAACTTCTAAAATTTGTCGATTCGCAGCAGATGAGTCGTAGAGAATCGTTTCACCCACACCAACTGACAGTTTCTCAGTTTTAATTTTAACACGATCTTGCACACTAGCATCATATGTTACTAAACATGATGCAGTTGTGATGACAGTTTTCTTATTTACAATTGTCGCACCACAACGATAATTAAGTGTACCAATATATGGTCGATAGTAAATTGCAGAGTGCCAAGGCCAAGAACTTCCCTAACTTTATTTCCACCGATAATAATGGGAATTGCTTCACTTCTTATACCACAATGCTTGTCGTTCACAGTACTCTTCGTTATTAACAATTACACTTGAAATTTGTGGAATTTTATTCGACTTTCTTAATATTTTCAATGTCACATCATTAAATAAAACATTGAATGAGACTTTTGAAATGTTGACAGAAAAATCTTCTGCACCATTCTGAAGATTTTAATAAATTTTTTTAATGCTTATAAAATTCGTTCTTACTTGCTCAATCTCAAAATCATTGTCTATCGTCAATTCTACTCTCTCACTTCCAAAGAGAGATGTTTCGATGCTTGAGTAATAAATGCAATAAAAGTTCTCTTCTTTATTGAATTCTAATGCAAAATATTGATTTCGATTTTGCTCACATGAATGATGAAGACGATTTTCACGTGATTCTTTTATGCTATCAGGAAATATACAATCAGAAATTTGCGAATGCAGTTTATAAATTGAAAGCAAGAGAATCATGAAAATTGATTGAATTTTAAACATTTTCATGCCACAACTTTATAAGAAACACTAATAAATTGAGATTAAGATTGTATTGAGCTAATCTATCTTTAGGAGAATTTTTGAAAAAATGAGAGTGAGAGAATTTTGAGTTAGGCACATTTTTTTCAAAACAATTCCAATTTTGTTTTATAAAATGTTTCATCTGCATGTAGTTAAATTTGTCTATCATGAATTATTTTTAGAAAAATGATTTTTTTCATTGAGAAAAATTATGAGTGGAAATTTATTTCTTTTTTAGATGTTCTTGATGACTCAAATTCAATTATTTCTATTGTTGAATTTATCGAGAGTGATGATGACTCAATTTTAATTGAAAAATGTCGGATCGTGATGTAGACAAAAGACAAGAAATGAGAGAATAGAAAAGTCTCATTAAGAATGACTTTACTATAAATAGGTACAAAGATTGAGCATGCTAGGCAATCATCACGCTCTTTGTAAGCAGAAAAATCCAAAAACTCACAATAGCAGCTAGGAGCCAATTAAAAGGTCGTCAAGTGAAGTTTCTTTAAATAGGATTATAGAAAATGAAATAAAAACAAGTCAAACGTCTATTTCAAGAATATAATCTAGTGGAAGCGACCTAAAAAATTGATTTATGAAGTTGTAGACCTAAAAAGTTTCTTCACTGTCATGCACAAATTCCTTTTTACTGTGCTTTGTATATGTATATTTGTTTGGGTTAATGCGGTGAGTAAATATTTATGAGACAAACAAGCAAGCAACAATTTTGCAAACTTCCCATACATTCATGTTCATTCTTTCTCCCTCTTGGACATCTGTACAAAATAGGAAGATAAATGACTCACATGAGAACAAATCGAGCTTTTTTCTTTTTCATACTATAAAATTGTCGAAGTGTAAAAAAAATCATGACCATGACCATGTTGAAAGAAATTTAATTTCTTGTACTATAAAGTAAAGTTGTGTGATGCTGCATCGTATAAGATAAAATGCAATTCAATTTAAAAAATATCAAATTGCATTTTCTTCCTGACTTATTCACATGAATTTACAACAGCAATCCATTCTTATAATTGTGAAAATGATAAAATTCATGCATGAGAGCTTATGACGTGACACGACTTTCTTCCATTCGACTTTTTATGCATTGCATGTGAGTCTCAAAATGATTAGATCACATCTAAAAAATTATATTTCATCACGTACGCGTTCGCTCGCTTGTCTGCCTCCTCGTATGTGTTCATTCACAATTTGCATGCAAGTTAAAATTGTTGATAATCAAGCACAGCACAGTATAAAAAGGAATAAAAATTAAGCTGTTGCTGCTTTTCATACGATGAACTAATTTTTTCCTGAAATGAGCTTAGTTGAATTTTGTGAAATGAAAGTCAAATAAAGAAAATTTTATGTGGTAAAGACAAAGTTTAAAAACTTAAATTTGTATGTCAAAATGTCAACAAACATCTGCAACTCATTAAAATGAGAGAAGGTGAGGAAAGAAAGTTTTCTTTATGTCTTAATTGAAGTGAGTTTGAAATTTTAATTAAAAGTTTTCTTAAATCCTTGGGATAATAGCTAGACAGCAATAAAAATTGAATGAGAAGAGTTGATGAGAAATTTTTTAACCAGTAAATTTTAAAAATTTATAAAAAAAATTGTTCAAAAATTTTCAATTGTAATCGAGACTTCAAAAAGTTAACATCACGTTTTTAAGAAAATTTATTTTCAAAAGATTTAAAACATATTTTTGATAAGTTAAACTTATTTTAAACTATATAAAAATGGTAAAAGACGAAGTAACAGCAGTCGTGAAACAAAAGAATCATCCTGACACAAAGAAAATGGTTTTAACAGCAATGGAAAAGATTGATGAGAAAAATTCTGGTGTGAGCTTTGCTTCAATCAAGAAGTATGTTTTTGCAAATTATAATGTTGGAGAATCTTACTTGCAATACCTCAAGAAATTCATAAATAAAGCTTTGGTAACTGAAATGCTGACGCATAAGAAAGGAAAAGGACTAAATGGTAAATTTTTATAAAAGCATTGAAAATGTGTTTCCGCCATTTTTTTGTTCGAAAAATTTTACTTATTTTTCACTTTTAATTAGGATCTTTAAAGATAAACAAGAAGATGAAAGAAAAGAACAAGACCACGAAATTAGCATCTAAAATTGCAGAGAAAAAATCTGAAATAACTAAGAAATCCGACAAAAAAGATGATGGAACTAAATCTAAGAAAACTACCAAAAAATCGAAGAAAGTTGATGACAAGAAGGTAGTAGCTAAAACAAAGAAAGTTATTAAGAAGTATACTACTGAAATATCTAAGAAAGCAAAATCTCAAGTTAAAGCACCAGCTAAAAAGTCGACAACTGCATCAAAGTCGAAGAAAACTGAAGATGCTAAAAAGTCAAAAACTGCAACGAAAAAGAAACCATCATCAAGCACAAAAACTGTTGCAGAAAAGAAAGATAAGGTTGAAAAGTCCAAGCCTGTCAAAAAAAGTAATAATAAAACTAAAGAAGCAGCTAAGAAAACAACTAAAGTTATCGAAAAGAAAGAGTAAATTCTGCACGCATATACTTAGACATTTACAAAGTATCAAGTACATTTTATTTTTGTAATCAACTAAGATCAATACTATACTAATGAAGCTTCATGAAAAATTTCAAAATCATGTTTAATAAAACCACACATTTTATATGATTTAATAAAAATATAGTTCATTAGGAACTTTTGTAATCATTTTTAACAAAAGTTATGTATTTAAATAAAAAAATCTCTATCATGAATTTAAACATTCTATAGGTTAATGTCCATTTATTTCAATTAAGTAACAACATTGAATGATGAGGATATAAATTTTTCGTCCTTCCTGTATAATAAATTAAATAATGGAACAGCATTTATCAATATTTGCAGTGAGTTGTTAAAAACTTCCGCAAGATGAATTTTTAATGAATTGATGGTAAACGTTTCATGCTATTAAAAATTTTTTTTATTCATTATTTACAAACTATCGTTTAAACGAGTTAAAAAATGTAACAAAAAGCAAAGAGGAAAATAAATTGATAAAAATGTAATTAAAATTGTGAATTGAATTGTTAAAATTCCTTTCATTAATGCTGAAAAATAATTGAAATCGACAGCTAACAAGAGAGAAAAATTGATGTAAATTGGCAGTGAATAATTACTGAGCATCAAACATGATACATACAAATATTCAAAATTAATTAACAAAAATGTTATCCAAAAAGTTTGCAAAACTTTGAAAGAGAGATAAAGAAATATTTTGGGTTGCTTTTCGGCATATAATTGTTCACGAATTCAACGCCTCGAGGGAAAGACTAGCTTTATAAATTGATGGAATTTTCAATTAATTTGATTTCTATTTGCGATAGAAAAGGAAAAAAAAGTCGAAGGAAGCCCTTTCTTTGTCACAGATGTACTATTTTAAAAATTTATTTTCGCTATTTTTTCAAATCAAAATTATACCAAAAGGACGAAAAGAGAAAGCAAAAGGACAAATTCTTTTGTTTTATTTTTCCTTAGACAATCAGTAAATTTTTTTTGCCGCTCATAAAATTGATTTTCTATTAACATAAAATTGAAAATGATAAAGAAAAAATGCTGACGAATTTACAAGAAGAAACGAACAAAGCTTTGGATTTATTTTTATATTTCCACATGAATGAGAATGGGATTTCTTTTTTAAAAAAAGGCTCTTGACTTAATTGAAAAAGCAAACCTAGGTATCGATAAAATGGTAGTAAATTTATGCACATATTTGATGAGTATGCTGTGAAACTTACCTTAAAGCAAAATGTAAAAAGGCGAAATGAGAAAGTGAAGGAAACAAAAGATTTCCTCTTTATGTTTAAAGAAATCTGAAAGTTTTCAAATAGTCATAACTCATTTTAAATAAAATTTATTTTTTTTATTAATTGAATTCAATGCACAACAATTTTCAATCTTTGTCATTTTCCTGTCAATCAATCATTAAACAATTGAAATATCATTTCTTCCCCTTCAACAGCAGAAGATTTCATTTGTTATCTTGTTTTATTTCATTTTCTATTCATTTCCTGTCACAAATAGGATTCCTTTATTATGTTTATATGAATAATGGAAAAAGCTACACAACTTGACAGCATCCGATGTAGAATCGACCTCCACTATATTTTCCTAATTACAAAATGCCCATAGTGGTGAAAAAGAGCTTTCAAAAGCCATTTGTTTAATTTTATGTGCGTGCACACCACATCCTTCCTTTTGAGCTCTCTTACTTGGCTGCTTGTTAATCATCTAATGCAGACATCATAAATTCTTTATACATATGAGTTGTTAATTCAATATTTATGATGGAAAAACACTTACACATGAAAGATTTAAGTAGACATAAAGCTGTAAGCTTCATGTTTTATTTATAATCTATTTAATGAATAGTAATGAATGCATTAAATCGATATTTTGCAAATTATTCATGATACAAGAATGTATGTAGACAAAAACAATTAAATTATCATCAATTACTTGCCTGTGTTTGAAAATTTTAATTATAAATTAAACTTTTCTAATGAAAGCAGATAATGTACAGACAGGCAAGTTTAAATGCAAACACAATAGCTTGAAGCTATAATTTATTGGAATTTAATATGAAATTCAATACGGCCAACGAAGCCATGTGGCAGCTTGAACAGCGCAATTTCGACCAAGCAATGAAAGTAATCCTGTCACGTATTGAATTCGTAATGGTTTAACAATTATCATTGAATTTTCTTTCCTATGGCAATTCAATGACACTCAAAAACACTCACAAACACACGTGATAGGTAGAATAAAGGAAAACTACACACAAGAAACATTTTGAGGATTTAAACAACAATCAACCTACAACTGAACGTGAGGTTTGTGCCTTCTGACATCGAAATTGAAATAAAAATACAGTTTTTTGATGGGACGTGATATTGCTCATTCGCACTTCCTTTCAATATCCGGCAGTTGAATGAACCACATTGATATCAGGAATAAAGTCGATTGAGTTTGATTTAGTGCTCATCGGAGTCTACAGAAAAAATATTGAGCTTGTCTCATTAAATTTAGATCTAGGACTTTTTTCAACTTGAATGCTGTCATCATTATTTTCAATTGTGCACACACACCTTACTCAAAATAGAAAAATATAAAAAGAGAGCAAGGGTCATCACATATGACATGCTTCAAGTGATAGCAAAACATTTATCATTGTCCCTTATTTAATTCGATATTTCTCTATATCTTTTTTATGCTCCAAATAATGATATGATTTATGAGAATAAATGTGATGGAAAAAGACATCAAAACTGACATTGAATTAAATGTTTGCTTATGACTTTATTTTATCTTTAAAACAAATGTAAAATATTTTATTTGTCTGATATATTCTTCTTGAACAATACAAAAGGTAGCAAAATAGGATTAAATAAATTTTCCGCTTTAAAAAATTCAATTTTTTTTATGAGTATAATTTTCTTAAAGCTCATTTTTCTGCTTCAAAAGTTATAAGCCAGTAATAAGACATGAATGAAGAAGTAATTTGAAAAAAGGAATAAACCTTTTTGCTGAAGAGCAATTTGAAAACTTTTCATGTTCAACCCGTATGTCAAAATTTTTAAATTGAATTTGTCATAAAGTTTTTTTTGATAACATACTAACCACACGAGAGAGCAAATTTTATTTTTAAGGTTTTTTCTCTCATTTATTCTCATTTTTACTCAATAAACTTTTTAATTTTTGCGTCTGTATTGACCGGCTTTTTTTATATGCATATAAACATTCACTATAAGCAAGACTATTGCATTGGTGTGCTGTTTTTTATATTGTGAATGTATTGAAGGTTAAATCATTGTGAGAGAAATATTGAAACTTTGTTTTCATTCTCTTCTTGAGTTTCGCATTGTGAAGTCATTTTTTTCGTTTGATTTATTTAAATAAGTCATTTTTAAAATTTTTAAAGCTAATTGTCTGGTAAACAAGTTATTTAAATTGTAAACAAGAATTGAATGTTTGACTTTGTTTATTGTGCTTAACATTTTCCATAAATAGTCATTACTCAGGTCAGTTCTCAAGGTTAAATATGAAGTTTCTAGATTAATAAATCAAAGTTCATTAGATATCGATATCAAAGATGATAAAGCAATATGATATAATAATTTTTGGTGCAACTGGCTACACAGGTCGATTTGCAATAAAAGAAGGCATAAAAATATTGAAAGATGTCAAGTGGGCAGTTGCTGGACGAAATACAAAGAAACTGCAAGATTCTCTGGCATATGTAGGCAGAAAAATGAATGTAGATTTGTCAGAAATTCCAATTATAATTGCTGATGTTAGCGACGAGCGATCTATCAAAGAAATGACAGCACAAGCAAAAGTCATTGTGAACTGTTGTGGTCCGTATCATTTGTTTGGTGAAGTTGTGGTAAAATCATGCATTGAAACAGGCACAAGTGTGGTCGACATTTCCGGTGAATCACAATTCATTGAGGGAATGCAATTGAAATACAATGATGCTGCACGAGAAAAAGGAGTATACATCATTTCAGCTTGTGGTCTTGAGAGTATTCCCTCAGAGATTGGCATCAATTTCATGCAGCAGAAATTCAAGGGAACACTCCACTATGTCGAAGGCTATTTATCAATGTTTGCAGAGAGAGGATTCAAACCAAAAGGTCCAGCGCTCAATTTTGGTACTTTCCATTCAGCTGTTTATGCGCTTTCGAATTTCTTTGAAATGAATCGAATCCGTGCAAAATTATATTCCACACCAATGCCTCAAATGAAGCCAAAATTGAAAAATCGCTTTGTACATAAAAGAGAAATAGACGGAAAAACTCGATGGGCTTTGCCACTTATTGAACCAGATCCAGCTGTTGTTAGAAGATCACAACGTTATCTCTATGAGCATGAGAACCAACGACCAATTCAGATGGAGTCTTACATTGTATTCAGCAAGTTTTATCAAGTTTTTGCTATTTTAATCTTTGCCGCTTTTCTTGCTATCTTATCACAGTTTAGCTTTGGCAGAAAATTGTTATTAAATTATCCAGACTTCTTTTCATTCGGTATCTTGAGTCGCAATGAACCAGATGAAGAAACAATGGAGAAAACAATGTTTGAAATGACACTGTTTGGTAGTGGATGGGAAGAAGAATTTTCTGATCTGACTGATAACATTAATGCTAAAATGAATAAAAAGATGACTGTAAAAGTTAGTGGTAGAAATCCTGGTTATGGCTCGACCTCTATTGCTCTCCTTTTGTCAGCAATGACAATTTTAAATGAAAGCGGAAAAATTCCTGATAATGGTGGCGTCTTAGCACCAGGTGCCGCATTCCGAAAGACAAATATAATCAACGAGTTGCAAGCAAATGGCATAAAATTTGAAGTTGTAGAAAATGATAAATAGATTTAAGATGTAAAAATTGATGAACAAATGAGAACAAAATAAATATTTTCTTATTTTTCTTTCCTATTCAGAGAATCTCATTGTATTTTTAATTAAAATAAGCAGGAGAAAATAACATTTTTCAGATAAATGAGCCTCAAGGCATTGAATTTCTTTTTATTTTCAAGATCATCTACTCATGTATAAACAAAAGCTTCCCTCACTGCTGTCTGTTTAATTTGATTTATTGTTTATTTGCTGCTAGAATGTATCAAATTGTGTCCACTTTTATTTTCATTTCAGTAAATTATTTGATCTATCAATAGATTAACGAGAAGAGAAAACAAGTAAATATTGATGTTATTCGCTATTATCCATCATTTTGTATGAGTGATTGATTTTTATGAAATATTATGATGAAATGAAGCAGATGGAAAAAAAAGAAAAGTTTTGGTAACAATTAACTTTTTAAGTCTTGATGTGGAAGTTGTCAGAGGAAATTTTTATTAGCATATTCTTCGTCATTATCATAATAAATGAAAGGTGAATTTTGACATAAATTTGATTATAGTCACGAGTCTGCCATTATGTTTTTCATTATTACACCTTCGCAAATGTTAAATGGACCAAAATTAAATCTTCATTTAAATTTTTTATGTCTCCCTTCTCATTTTTAAGGTTTAAGGTTTGTTGAATATCCTCGTCAATCATTTAAATTAAAAACAGCAAAAAATTTTAATTAAATTTAAAAACACAGATTGAATTACAGATATAAATTATTGTACAATAATGAGTCATTCAGATAGCCAGAAGTTAAACGATTTTATCGATTTTTCATTTCAGAAATGAATTTTGTGGAAAATAAAAAAGAGGATTCTATATGTGGTTTTCTGTAAATGTGAAAATGTCATTT
>CM031381.1:7248423-7426127 GCA_018290095.1 Polypedilum vanderplanki | reverse complement strand
TTATATGCAATATTTAACCGTTTTTGATGTCTCTTCACGATTTTTAGCATTAAATTAGGTCAAAAATTGAAAAAAGCTTCAAAAAAAATTATTTTAATGTCAAAAATATTTGTTTTTGTTGTTTCATTGATATTTTAATCGTTGAGTTTTATAGTGTTCTTTTTATTAAAAGCTATTTTGAGCTAGGAATAATGTATTTAAAAAGATATGAACGAATGGAAATTGACAAAATTTGTTTGTTTACATTTTCGCCATTTGTAAACAAAAGAATTTTGAAAATGTATGAAAATTGATGGAAACTTGAAATGAGATGCATTGTATGTTGTTAAAAAGCACATTTTAAGATGAATCAATTGATGTATAAATCTTTTTAATTGGTCAAGTACTTATCGAGAAATAATTATTTTTAAAAAAGCCAAGATTTTTGTGTCTATGAATTTGGTCGCTCATAACTCTTTAACTACGAAAGAAATTAAGAATCTGTCTTCAGTTCTTTAAAGAGCTTGAAACATAGTTAATTTACAAAGCACAAGAGAATTTTTACCGATGTATAATAATGAAGAAAAATCCTCGTAAACTTTTGAGTAAAAAAATTCATATTTTGTGCAAGTTTTTGAAGTCAAATATAAATTTGAAAACGAAATGATATTGAATCCAAATCTATCTTAAAAACTGCTACTTAATATACAAAATATCATTTTTTCATCGTTTGTCAATTGGGCAAATAGATTTTGAGAAATCGATGTATGAACATAGTGAGTAATTTTTTTCCGAACAACCTGATACAGCATATGCTGCCGGTCTAAGAAAGTCTTCTTTGGGAATTTTTAAAAATTGCTTGAAATATCTTTAAAATGACAAAAAATAATAAATAATGCAATAAAATTAGTTTTTCAGGTGAAATTTTATTTTTATTTCTTGACTTAAACTTTTAGGAAATTCAAGAAAACTTTTAATTTTTAAGAAATTTCGATGCACTTTTCTTTACAAATATTATCTGAAAAATCAATTTTATTCCATATTTTATTATATCTTGTCATTTTACAGACATCTTGAGCGATTTTTGAAAATTTTCCAAAAAGGCATTCTTAGACCAGCAGCACATGCCATAGGGAATGCATTCTTGCATGGAATCAATTCTTCTGAAAAAAATTGTGTGTTTTGTGTAAAAATAATCCAATTCAAATATTTAGGACATTAAAATAATTTTTATAAAGGTTTTTAGCGCATTTTTGCGCTGGCTGTATGTGACAATCATAATCGGCAACGGTAAGTCGTAGAGAGGTGGTTGATAGCTTATTAGAAAGGTCTTTACGTGTAGGCAAGCCATCACAAGAGTTTTTTTTTGGGTAAGTGTTGACCTAAGGGTGGTTCACCACATGTATGTCCATCACATGGACCAAAAAAATGTTTTTCACCAAAAGTCTTAAAATGTCATGAAACATCGAGAAAACATGTCGAAAAAAGTTTTTTTTAAAAAAATTGACATGTCGCCAAGAAAATAGCACTAAAAGTATATGAAATTTTGTTTTCTTCCATACTTTTTAATACTTATCATGACTAAATAACCAAAAAGATATTTTTTTAAAAACCTTCTTCACAAACACAAAAAAAATAGCTTTCTCACGTAAACGAATTGTCCAAAAAATATGATTTATTGTTTGTTAAAAAAGTTTAATAATAGACTTGAAGAAAACGTGCTTAATTAATTTTTTGGAAAAAAATTTCAAATCTGCTGCATAGTGATACTATGAAGGCCATAGGTTGAAAGTATATGGTACATATTATATATTGTGAGAAAGGGCTTAAAATTATCTTTCCAACAAGCTTTTAACCATATTTTTGTGATTAATTGGTAAAAAGTTATGAAATTTTTAAATATTAAAGAGTTTTGACAGTACAATTTTTAGCTCAAAAAATTAAAATTTTTTCAAATTTTTAAAAAGTATATCAATTTCGACGCCTTAGATGGTCGGACGATTAGAGCGCAGTTTTTGTCTAACAGATCAGTGTTTGGTAACAAAATTTCACATATTTTTAGTCCTATTTTCATAGCGACATGTTAATTTTTTTAAAAAATTATTTCTGAGATGTTTACTCGATGTTTCATGACATTTTAAGACTTTTTAGGTGAAAAAAATTTTTTGGTCCATGTGATGGACATGCATGTGGTGGACCACCTTTGGGTCAACATTTATCCAGAAAAACTCTTTTGATGGCTTACCTACAGGTCAAGTCCTTTCTAACAAGCTATCAACCACCTCTCCACGGTTTACCGTTGCCGAGTTATCACTGTCACATACAGCCAGCCAGCCAGCCAGCTCTTGTAAGCCTAATAGTGTATTTTTTTGCAAAAATGCGCTAAAAAAAATTTTTCCCATATTTTATAATTAATAAAACGACCAAAAACACAAAAATCTGATTTTTAAAACGTTTTTGAAAATTTCGACGATTGACGATTTTTTGACGATTCGTCGGACGATTTTATCGTCAGACGAAAAAAACGTCGGACGAAAAAAATCGTCGGACGAAAAAAAAATTAAAATCGTCGGACGATTTTTTTGACGATAACAACTCTGATTTTTATTATGATCAAAAAAATATTGTTTTTCATGATAAAATTGTTGACTTATCAAGACAATGCATGGCTCAAAAAAGGGGAAACTTTTCACTTGTTTTTATGTTATCAATTGGCCTTGAACTTTATAAAATTGATATTTCTTAGGAACAACTTTCACCCACTCAGAAAAGTATGTTTATAAACAGAAAAAGCCTTCAAGTGAATAAAGCTGTTCATAGTCAGTTTAAATGTGCCATTAATTTTATGGAAATTTATATGTCTTCAAATCGAGAGAAGCGAGTATAAAATGTAAAAGGCGATGATGATGATGATGCTCTAGAAAAATGCTTGAAGCTCTTAATTCTCGTCTCATTTTAATCCGCACATAAATAATTGATGATATTTGCAAGAAAGAAAGCTTTCAACCTGTTTTTCTTTAAATCATATTTTCTTTTCAGACGAGTACACATTACGAAAACAACATTGGACTATTTGGGTGACAAATTTGATGTTGAGCCAGGCAATGGAGCATCGCGTGAGACTTATCTGGCAGATCACAAGATCGAAACTTTTCTCATTGTGCCACCAAAGGTGAGATTGTTATGATTTATTGCATTCATTTATCATCTTTCGTTTTTTTATTACTTCATGTTATCGCTACTGCTATTGTTTGTGAGAGAAAGAAAAAACAATTTTCTAGTACACAAAAGCGACACTATTGTTATAAAAGAAAAGAAAAAAGGATTCAGTTCCTTTTGCACATAAATAATCTTAGAGTTCATCATGTGAACAGTGTTTGCGTTAATGTTTTTAATTATGACTTTATTACGCACACAGCATCATTGAATAGAGAGAAAAAGTATAATTTTTCATGTTATTTTATTATCATCATAAATATTCTTCATACACAATTTGATATATCGTTGCTGATGCAGCTCTGTAAATGGAAAGAGCAATTTGAGTTAATGAGATTTATTATGCAACATCATTTTCATCTAAGCTTTTATTTTCTTACTATTCCTTGCTTCACTATTCTTTAGTTATAACAAATTGTAAGAAAATAAATTGTATTCAATTTGTATGCGAAATGAAGACCGCAGGTAAGAAAAGATTCGTTAAATGAAACATATGGTTGTTAAATATTGTGGTTGAAGCAATTAACAGAAGCGTACTTTCGCCACATTTCAAATCTAATTTTCATTAATTTCTCATACGTTTAATTGTGTTACTGTCGTTTTTCAAATTATTATTTCGAGAACACCGCTTCTGGATATGTTGTCACATGAAACAGTGCATATTGCTAAGAGGTAATTGGATTATCTGATATGGAAGTGAAACTTAAAATTATTAAGCGTGATATAAAACTATAGTTCAACAAGGAAATTCACATCTACATGCTTTTTAAAAATGGATAAGTTTATGGAGATAGCAATACGTGGTGGATTATTGCTGCTACTCGTAGTTGCAGTTCTTCATACACTCGACAGACAAGGTGAATTTGTGTCGAGAACTGACTTTTTATGGAAGGCAAAACTAAAGGTCGAGCAGGAGGAAGTTGAAACGATGCGAGGAATAAATAAGGTATGAGCAAATGCCAATTTGCATTTACCACTACTGCTTTCTCTCTCTGTATCTGTCATTCGAATATGTAGCATCAATGTTTGAGGCTCATTGAATTATTTATGAGAGAAAAAGCATTGAATGAATAGAAAAACTCGTCAAACTTTCTCTGTTTTCCTTTCTTACTTTTATAACAGATTTTGTTGGAAAATATTCTACCAGCGCATGTCGCTCAACATTTCTTAAAGAAAGAAGTCACAAAGGATTTGTATCATGAAAGTTATTCTAGTGTTGGAGTGATGTTTGCATCAATACCCAATTATAAAGAGTTTTATGATGAGACAGATGTCAATAAGCAAGGACTTGAATGTTTACGATTGTTGAATGAAATAATTTGTGATTTTGACAAACTTCTACTGAAACCAAAATTCAGTGGAATAGAAAAAATCAAGACAATTGGAAGCACTTACATGATTGCAAGTGGATTGCGACCGGGCAAAGAAGAAGGAGCATTTGTAAGTTTGAATAAATTATTGCTTCGCATTGCTTACAATTCCTTTTCTTGTTTTGTGTTGTAATACTCAAAAGCAGAACAAGCATTTACAAATCCTTTTTGTTATTCATTATGAATGATCTTCCTCTCACATTTCCTTATCTTCTGCTCTTTTACATTATCTTGCACGCTTCCGTTTCTTATCCTTCATCTCGGAATTTTCTTTTTTTCTCTTTTTATAAATTCAGAAGAACAATGAGGCGGTAAGTGAAGAATGATGGCGAGAAAATTAAGCTAGAACAATTTACATTAATTGGCACTCAAATCGATTGAACTTCTTATCACACAATGCAGCGATTAATCAACCTTAGACTTAGAATCACAAAAAATTGAGTTTTTATCGATTATTTTTTTCTCCTTTTATAAGAGCTTTTATTATTATTACACAAAGTTAATATAGTTAATAATTCATAAGATATAAAACGATGAACAGGTGTCACTTACATCACTCTCTTTTCCTCTTTTGTTGACATAAAATTTTAATAAATTTTGTTGGCAATTTAACAAACCACTGAGATTTTCGAACACATTTTACATTTGTGCAGTTTTAAATTTTCCTATATTTTTGTCAATGCTCAAGTCTTTCAATGAGAAAATTTCGAATTTTAAACACAAACACGATAATTTATTTAAATTTTATTCCACAAATTCACTCTCACTCTGACTATAATTTATGTCTGTGGTAGAATTTAATATTATAATTATCAACTAACGTAATCTTCTTCTTTCGCCTCACTTTGACAATCTTGATTTTATTCGCAAATCTGAACTTGACATTCATTTGATTCATTTGTCTTCGAGCACTTCATCATTTTTGCTTGCTTAAAGGTTTATGAGAGAAAAGAGAAAATTTTGATTATTTCAATGGAATAATTAAATGAAAATGAAATTAACATTTTTTACGCTTCTTTTGTAAAATCTGCAGAACTCATTATGCACGTTACCCTCGCACTAAATAAAAGAAAAAGATTTGTGCCTTTTGTCACAATCAGAACAGATAAGAAAAGTGTGAAAGAAGAAAAAGAAAAGAGAAAAGTTGCATAATTAAGAAGGTCAGAAAAAGGATTACGTTTGTGAGAGAGAGATTACACACACATCTGCTGATGCTTCAAAATTACCTTATACTTACTCTTGAGAGAGAATTCTTCAACATTTGTGAAAAGCTTTTCAAACAAAAATTGCTAATCATTTAGTGAGAATAGAATTTCATATCAATTAACAAAACTTGCAATTCAGACTTCTGATGCGCAATAATCTCTTTCTAATGGAAATGCATAAATGGCTTTCTATTTCATGCCTCTTGTATAAGAAATTTCCTTCGAAAAACTTTTTCATTTAAATTTACCTCCGCTCTCAAAAATGATTTATTCCACTTGAGTGAACTTCCTAATTTCTCATCATTTTTCATCTCTTCTTTTTATGTTGTTCATGTGCTTGTGTTATCTTATACTATTAATGTTGAAATGAAAGCAAATTTTATCTCATGAGAATGCTCATATGTTGACTTGAGGCTACAAGATAATAGGCTGGAAATTGTAATCTTTTAATAAAATTTTATGTGATTTTTAAATAAAAGAAATTTTATTCTTGAAAGACAGTTTTTATTTTATTTTCAGTAAATATTATTGTGAATCCATTGCATGAATTCAATTAAATTTACAAAAATTCCTTCATTGAAGACTCTACATTTATTTGTCTTTTTATTACACTCACAATTTGCATGATAAGCAAGGCCGAAAATGTGAAATTTTGAATCAACTTCCATATAAAGTCCACCACCTTTAAAATTTAAAATTCTATAAAATTTATTTTAATGAAAATTTTCATAAAGACAAACCTGCGTCTCCTGAAAAGGATTTAAATTATAAAATATTATTCACATCAGAAATTAAAAATTTTCAACCAACCTGTACAAATTCCACGATTATTTTGAAAACCAGCACAAAAATTTCTACTCGCTGAAAATCCTAAAAATAAAGTTCTGTTTACCGCACGAAACATGCAAGTTAAAAAGTTATTAGTTGAAACAGTCAAATCTTGTAAATTTCTTGAAATTTCAAATCCATTGTCTTCAGTAAAACCCCTAAAAAGAAAACAAGTTTCTTATATAAAAAAAAATACCAAAAGCTTTTTCATTTTGAGCTTTTCACCATCCAACAACTTTTCCAATTTGATTGTCATAATCAAATTCTTCATCATCAGTGTAAGAAGGCAAACAAATTGGTTGAACATGCAATGAATATTTAATCTCATTTTTCAGTATAAGTAAAGCTACATTGTAATCATCTTTATAGCCGTCATCATCATCAGTTGAAAGTTTTATTTTATACATTTCATGCAATTTCATTTCATCAACTTCTAAAATTTGTCGATTCGCAGCAGATGAGTCGTAGAGAATCGTTTCACCCACACCAACTGACAGTTTCTCAGTTTTAATTTTAACACGATCTTGCACACTAGCATCATATGTTACTAAACATGATGCAGTTGTGATGACAGTTTTCTTATTTACAATTGTCGCACCACAACGATAATTAAGTGTACCAATATATGGTCGATAGTAAATTGCAGAGTGCCAAGGCCAAGAACCTTCCCTAACTTTATTTCCACCGATAATAATGGGAATTGCTTCACTTCTTATACCACAATGCTGTCGTTCACAGTACTCTTCGTTATTAACAATTACACTTGAAATTTGTGGAATTTTATTCGACTTTCTTAATATTTTCAATGTCACATCATTAAATAAAACATTGAATGAGACTTTTGAAATGTTGACAGAAAAATCTTCTGCACCATTCTGAAAAGATTTTAATAAATTTTTTTAATGCTTATAAAATTCGTTTCTTACTTGCTCAATCTCAAAATCATTGTCTATCGTCAATTCTAATCTCTCACTTCCAAAGAGAGATGTTTCGATGCTTGAGTAATAAATACAATAAAAGTTGTCTTCTTTATTAAATTCTATTGCAAAATATTGATTTCGATTTTGCTCACATGAATGATGAAGACGATTTTCACGTGATTCTTTTATGCTATTAGGAAATATACAATCAGAAATTTGCGAATGCAGTTTATAAATTGAAAGCAAGAGAATCATTAAAACTGACTGAATTTTAAACATTTTCTTGTCACAACTTTATAAGAAACACTAATGAACTGAGATTAAGATTGTATTGAGCTAATCTATCTTTAGGAGAATTTTTGAAAAAATGAGAGTGAGAGAATTTTGAGTTAGGCACATTTTTTTCAAACAAAATTCCAATTTTGTTTTATAAAATGTTTCATCTGCATGTAGTTAAATTTGTCTATCATGAATTATTTTTAGAAAAATGATTTTTTTCATTGAGAAAAATTATGAGTGGAAATTTATTTCTTTTTTTAGATGTTCTTGATGACTCAAATTCAATTATTTCTATTGTTGAATTTATCGAGAGTGATGATGACTCAATTTTAATTGAAAAATGTCGGATCGTGATGTAGACAAAAGACAAGAAATGAGAGAATAGAAAAGTCTCATTAAGAATGACTTTACTATAAATAGGTACAAAGATTGAGCATGCTAGGCAATCATCACGCTCTTTGTAAGCAGAAAAATCCAAAAACTCACAATAGCAGCTAGGAGCCAATTAAAAGGTCGTCAAGTGAAGTTTCTTAAATAGGATTATAGAAAATGAAATAAAAACAAGTCAAACGTCTATTTCACGAATATAATCTAGTGGAAGCGACCTAAAAAATTGATTTATGAAGTTGTAGACCTAAAAGTTCCTTCACTGTCATGCACAAATTCCTTTTTACTGTGCTTTGTATATGTATATTTGTTTGGGTTAATGCGATGAGTAAATATTTATGAGACAAACAAGCAAGCAACAATTTTACAAACTTCCCATACATTCATGTTCATTCTTTCTCCCTCTTGGACATCTGTACAAAAAAAGGAAGATAAATGACTCACATGAGAACAAATCGAGCTTTTTTCTTTTTCATACTATAAAATTGTCGAAGTGTAAAAAAAGCATGACCATGGTGAAAGAAATTTAATTTCTTGTACTATAAAGTAAAGTTGTGTGCATCTTCAGATGTGTGCTGCTGCATCGTATAAGATAAATTGCAATTCAATTTAAAAAATATCAAATTGCATTTTCTTCCTGACTTATTCACATGAATTTACAACAGCAATCCATTCTTATAATTGTGAAAATGATGAAATTCATGCATGAGAGCTTATGATGTGACACGACTTTCTTCCATTCGACTTTTTATGCATTGCATGTGAGTCTCAAAATGATTAGATCACATCTAAAAAATTATATTTCATCACGTACGCGTTCGCTCGCTTGTCTGCCTCCTCGTATGTGTTCATTCACAATTTGCATGCAATTTAAAATTGTTGATAATCAAGCACAGTATAAAAAGGAATAAAAATTAAGCTGTTGCTGCTTTTCATACGATGAACTAATTTTTTTTCCTGAAATGAGTTTTAGTTGAATTTTGTGAAATGAAAGTCAAATAAAGAAAATGTCATGTGGTAAAGACAAAGTTTAAAAATTTAAATTCGTATGTCAAAATTTAACAAACATCTGCAACTTATTAAAATGAGAGAAGGTGAGGAAAGAAAGTTTTCTTTATGTCTTTATTGAAGTGAGTTTGAAATTTTAATTAAAAGTTTTCTTAAATCCTTGGGATAATAGCTAGACACCAAATAAGATTGAATGAGAAGAGTTGATGAGAAATTTTAGAATTTTTTAACCAGTACATTTTAAAAATTTAAAAAATTGTTCAAAAATTTTTAATTGTAATCGAGACTTCAAAAAGTTAACATCACGTTTTTAAGAAAATTTATTTTCAAAAGATTTAAAACATATTTTTGATAAGTTAAACTTATTTTAAACTATATAAAAATGGTAAAAGACGAAGTAACAGCAGTCGTGAAACAAAAGAATCATCCTGACACAAAGAAAATGGTTTTAACAGCAATGGAAAAGATTGATGAGAAAAATTCTGGTGTGAGCTTTGCTTCAATCAAGAAGTATGTGTTTGCAAATTATAATGTTGGAGAATCTTACTTGCAGTACCTTAAGCTTTTCATAAAAAAAGCTTTAGCAAATGAAATTCTGACGCATAAGAAAGGAAAAGGACTAAATGGTAAATTTAAAAAAAAAGCATTGAAAATGTGTTTTCGCCATTTTCAACTTATTTTTGAATTTTATTAGGGTCATTGAAAAGAAACAATAAAAAGATGAAAGAAGAAAGTAAGATCAAGAAATCAGTCAAAAAGTTAACAGCTAAAGCTGAAGAAAAGAAGAAGAAAGCAGCTAAAGCAAAAAAAGTGGATAAAAGTGATGATGGAACTGAATCTAAGAAAACTACAAAAACGAAGAAAGTTGATGATAAGAAGGCAACAGCTAAAACAAAGAAGACTGATGATAAAGAAACTGCACCTAAAAAAAAAGTTGTCAAGAAGAGCACTACCGAAATATCTAAGAAAGCAGAAGCTCCAGTTAAAGTACCAGCTAAAAAGTCGACAACTGCATCTAAGTCGAAGAAAACTGAAGATGCTGAAAAGTCAAAAACTGCAACGAAAAAGAAACCATCATCAAATTCGAAAACCGCTGCAGAAAAGAAAGATAAGGTTGAAAAGTCAAAGCCTGTCAAAGATAATACTAATAAAACTAAAGAACCAGCTAAGAAAACATCTAAAGTTACCGAAAAGAAAGAGTAAATTCTGCATGAGTATTTAAGTAAATTTTTCTGTGAAACAGTTTAAGTGCAAAGTACACTATTTCAAATTTCTCACATTTATTATATTTCAATAAAATAAAATATTAAACAAGTCATATATCATAAGTAATCTGTAACCGTTAATATGCAGTAATTTTTTCACTAACATTTATATCATTAGGAAGCAATATTCATGTAAAATTACACAACACAAAATATTTTAGATCTAATAAAATGTCTTTTTAAAACAAAGATTTTGTACTTGATTATCACAAAAAATCAAAAAAAATTGCCATACGAATATTTCAAAATTTTTTAGAAAATAGCTGTTCATTTGATTGAGATTGTTTCGTTTTTGCAACTATTTGATTCATCTACAGGAGGAAGAACATTTTCCTGATATTCACCAACTGAGAAAAAAAAAATTATTAGGGACTGAATTAAAAAATTATCTAATAACTTACTTATATTACCAGCAGGATAAAAGAATGCAACACAAAAAATTTTTTGACCTGTTTTAGAGATGGCTTTTGCTATACCAACAAATTTTGTGCTAAAATAATAAAAAATGTTGATCAATTTCGACGCCTTGGATGGTCAGAGTTTAGAGCGCATTTTTGCCTAACAGATCAGTATGTTTGGTAACGAAATTTCACATACTTTTAATACTATTTTCTTGGCAAAATTTCTAAGATTTTTAAAATCATTTCTGACATCTTTTCTCGTTTCATGATATTTTAGGACTTTTTGGTAAAAAAAATTCTTTTTGATCCATGTGATGGACATGCATGTGGTGGATCACCTTTGGGTCAACAGTTACCCAAAAGAACTTTTTATGCCATCTTATTTTACGCGTCAAGACCTTTCTAACAGGCTGTCTACCACCTTTCCACGGCTTACCGTTGTCGAGTTATCACTGTCACAACCAGCCAGCCACCTAGCCATCGTGAGTCTAATAGCGTATTTTTTTGCAAAAAAAATAATAAAACTCATTAGATAATGTATTACTTTGCCCAAACTATTTGAGTGAAGTGCATTGAGTTTATATTTGTATGAAGTAGTTGAGGTTTTTTGAAGTAATCATAATTCTTTATTGTTGAGTACCAATATGTGACTACTTCCTGACCACTAATATTTGCTGCTAAGCTAGCTTCCACACAACAAAATATATTTTGTCCAAAGTTGAAAATTCGAGGTGGACAATAGTAAAGTTCATTTCTATTAGCTAAATGGTTTGCCCATTCTTGTGCGGACACACATAATTTCATAGAAAGTGAGATTGCATTAACAGAATGTCGAGCTCGATATTCGTTGATCCAGCATAATGCATCAATAATAAAATCCTTTTCAGTTGTTTGTTCTTCAATAACATGCTATAAAATAAAATAAATTTAGTAATGGCATTTTATTTAAAAAAAGTTAAAGAACCTTCAACAGAGATTTCTCTTCATCACATTCCTCATCTCTCTTATTTTCCTTGGGTGCTCTTTTCCAATTTTTATCCAGTTGCAATTCTCCTACTCGCTTTCTCAAATTTTCCATAACTTGTTCCTCCTCTCTACAAGTGAAAAAACAATTATTACATGAAATTCAATTGTTTAATTTAACACACCTTTTGCGATTAGGTATCAAGTTTGGTTTGATTTCAATTTCATACTCGTTTTCAAATGATACTTCATGTGTTGAAAATTGAACGTTTTTTGTTTTTGGCATTTTGTTTCCATTTATATCAATGTCTGATGAAAAATTAACACTTTTATCCAGCTTTCTATTCTCTTTCGTACTCTCATTAGAGTTCAATCTCTGCAATTCAATATCGTCGACGTCCGAATAAGATTTATAAGAAGCCATAGTTTATTGTTTTAGTAGAATAAATAGGTAGATAAGAGAAGGAAGACAAATAGATGAAGGAAGAAGAAAAGACTTTTTGCATTTCAAGGAGAAATTAAAAGTTTTGAATTTCAAGTGCTGTCACAATCAATAAATTGATTTGTCAGCAACAATGCTTTTGAAGTTTTAACAAAGAAATTGACACTATAAATTTTAAATAATATTTTTTTGCAGCTACTTTTTGTGCACAATGACTATAATGAAAATTTTTTCCTTTTTGCGACTGAAAATAATTGTACGCCACTGAATTTGTTTTCATACATGGAAAATCGCGCATGCGTATGAATTTTGTTTTGATTTTACTCTAGTCAAAACAACGTGGGTTTTGAGATTATTATATAAATATTTTAGACGTATGATTGTAAGTTTTCAGTGATGCCCTTGAATATTTTTTCAATGCAAGAATAATATTCTATTTTAAGCATATGATGAAAATTTAATGTGATTAATTGTTTTATTAAATGCATGTATTGATATTTTTGTTTATCATTTATCTGTTTTCAACAAGTGGAACGAATTGAATCGAATGTATTGATGACACACTAAAAATTTTTCTTCAAACAACGGAAACTTACCAGTTTTTATAAAAAAAATTCAAAATTTAATCGGTTATTTTTGAATTTTTGAGATTTTAACTGAAAAATTAAAAGAAATAAAAGATTTTTTTTTGTTTTGCTCTCCTATCTACTTCATTCTACTCTAAATTATATATTTTGTTTTATTATTTTTTGTTAACTTTCTTCAATAAATTAAATGGATTTCATTACAATTTTCATCGTAATCAACAAAATAAACTTTTATTATTCATCTGTTTCATCCAAAATCAGTTTGAATGAAAATGGTTGAAAGACATATCCGAGACCTTCATAGAATTTGCTCATGAATTCGACCCAATGCAAACGCAAAGTATGCAAGAATGCTGATAAACCTTCCATCATAACTAAGATCGCTAAAGTAAAGCATGCCCATGCGGCAAACATGATTGTAATCATAATTGGGCCTTTTATTGGATCGTCTGATTTTAATCCCAATGCGAGGACCATATTCCATAATACTTCAGACAATTGAGCGTGTGCAAGTGACAGAGCCCATAAACGAAGATATGAAGCTGTGTGTGAAACTGTACTAAGCACGTATTCAATTGTGTGTATTGCTTGATGAATGAAAATTTCACTCAAAGGCTCTTCTTCATGGCCATGTGATTCTGAATGTGCTGCTGGTGCTAACTCTTCTGGTGTTTCTGGTGTCATTTCCATTGCCTGGTTGACATCACCATTATGACCATTATGAACTTTATTATTATTCTTTCGTGTGCACATAATATAAAGTGGCTTTCCAAGTAACATCCATGGAATACATAAAAGTCCAATGAAGACAAAAATTTTCTGTAATAATTCTTGATCTGTAAACATGTATTCGTTGCATCCATGAAGTGGTGGTGATTTCTTGAAAAGCATCATGTTAATAAACATAATTAAAACTGATGGTGCACAACCTGGCGAATGTGGTGGAATAGCTTTTGGATTGTATAGCACCCATTTGAAGAACATCATGAAAACCATGTATGCAAATAGCAATACCAAGAAAATTATTTGTGGAAGAAACTCGAGTAGAATATACACACGTCTACGGAAGAAATTGTGATTGACTGTTGACATGCAAACACCAAAAATCATATGAACTACACCAAAAATGATTGACAGCTTCATCTTGTAAGAGTTCAAAAAGATAATTTTGTTTGTTCCTAACTGCCAAATAGGATCAAGACCCTAAAATATAAAAGAAAAAATTTAATGTAATCATAAGGAATAAATAAATTACCTTACCCATGGATAAATTTCACCTTCCATCAAATCATTGCTTGATGGATCAAGTTGTAGCAATGGATTACTCATGATTGTGCTTTCATTATAATTTATTCTCCATTTTGATCCAAAAATGTTCATTGATTTAGAGAATACGTCGTTATATGTAAAGCCAGTATACATTGAGAAAATTCCCATGAGCAGAATAATGTAACGACCACCAAAGAAAATGTTCCAGATTTCATTATTGGATTTTTTTGCTCCCAATTTACGTTCACCAGAAACCATCCAAAAACCAAAAGCAAACATAATAAAACCATGACCTAAATCACCAAACATAATTCCAAAAAGAAATGGAAAGGTGATAATTGTGTACAATGCCGGATTGACCTCTTGATAGCTTGCAACTCCATAAGCATCAATAAGGTTTTGGAAGCCACGTGTGAATTTATTCGTACGATTGAATGTTGGTTTTGTTTCATTAGTTTCGATGACATTTAAGAATGAAGGAATTGTAGAACCAACAGCAGCACTACCATCAGATAATGCTTTTTGAACCTTGTGCAAATCAAGCACTGGAACCCAACATTCACCGATCAAACATTTTTTTGTAACATCCATGTTGAAAAGATTCATTGTATGATAAATTGCCTTCATTTTCTTCACCATAATTGACCAACGAGGAAGTTCCTTTGACACATTATGCAAAACACGAGAACGATGATCTTGAGTTTGATTAAGCACCATATTTAAATCTTCCAAGCGAGTTAAGACACCTTTCAGCATTTCCTCACGTTCATCATTTGCAGAAGGGCAAGGATAGAGACTGGCATGAAATCCGGTACAAACTTTCTTGATACGATTCTTGAGTTCTTCTCCTTGGAAGAATGCAACAAAAACGGTTTTATAGAGTGTATTGCCCTAAAAGAATGAAATTAAAAAAGATAAAATATAAAGCAATTTATAAAATTTCTTACAGTTTCAGGATCTTCCAAAGTTTCATCCATTTCAGCTTGCCTCAAGAAAACATTACCACGACTGATTCTCCATAACATACGCTCAAAAGCTGGAACTCTTTCTCTTTGAATGGTGCCAGCAATAAATCCTAAACGACCGCGACCTTGATTAGCACCTTGACCCGTAGCATCTTCTTGAGTCATATTATTGCGCATTGCTTCGGTACTAATAACATTTTCATCATAGAAAAATCCTTGTGTTTTCTTAAGCACATGACGAAGCTCGATCAACTCTAAATAATTGGTCTTTAAGTTAATTGCATTTTGTGAAAGTTCCATGATTTCATTTTCAGTTTTCTCAAGTTTCGCTTCAAGATCAATTATTTCGCGAGGATTTGGTGCTCTTGGAACCTCCTGACAATCCCTAATTTTTACACCATCCTTCTTCAATTCTGCTTCAACATAACGAATTTTTCTTTGCATTTCATCACATCGACGAACTTCACTTACAAACTTGCGTTGAAATGCATTGACTTCAGTATTTAACTGTATTTGAATATGAAATGAAATTATTATCATCAAATGTCAATTGAAAAGTAAACTTACATCGCGAAACTGAACTGCACCTGTCTCGCCTAATTCTGACACAGAAGTATAGGCAGCTTCTGGCTGTATAAACATTTGACACAGCGTGATCTCTTCACTCCTGAACAACGGATTCATCTTGGCTCTCTTTTTTATTTGCGATTCCGATGTCGGAACTAAAAATAAGCATTATTTTAATTAAATTTTTATTATTATTGAGAAGAGTGATTGAAAATAATCAAAAGAAATTGGAAAAGTTTAATAAAAAATTTTTTCTTGTATGAGACTTCATTGTCATGTGACACATTTAATTGGTAATAATTGATTTTTGAAGACAAAAGAGAAGATTTTTATATGAAGAGAAGAATTATGTAAGAAGCTTAGATTTCTAAAGATTAATTGAAACAGTGTTTTTTTTATTGTTTTTCAATAAATCTCAGTAAAAGATAATTACAGGAAATTCCAATAATTATATTTAATCTTTATTACTTTAATTTCATCATCAAATTTATATTTTATAAATTTACGTAGATAATATAAAATATTATTGAACAAACATAATTCATTATTTAAGTAAAAGAAAGAGCATCAATTGTTATAAAATTTTCAAGAACAGAATCACACGCTAATGTTACATTAAAAATTGATTTACTTTGTCGATATTGTGTTTTGTTTGCCATTGTCCTTGTCTTTCTTTATTTTTGACTGCGTAAAATTTAAGAAATTTCAACAGGAAACTGTCGAATGCAATGCAACTTTTATCACTAATTAAATACAACACTTTTGTTTTTTAATTATTACAAAAGCACATCATAACGCGTACAAGTCACTTTGAAAACTATTTCTGTTTATTAAAGTATTGAATGCCGCAAGTTGTTTCAAGACATTTCTCTCTCTTTTGTAAAAATATTAAAATTTATATTTCTCTCTCTTTAGAGAACAAATTATTGTTTTAATGGAGCGGTTGTTGTGTGTGATGTGTCATATATATTTCATTACTCTTTAATTTACACTTTTAGGTTTCATCATATGTACCGATGATATGAGTAAGAAACACTCACAAAAATGCAATCTAAAAGACATAATTAAAGTGCTTTTGTTGAATGATATAAAATAATTTAATATTTGAAGTTGTTTGATTTTAAAGATAAGAAAAGTGTGAAAGATATAAAATTGAGATGTGACGCACATCGACAACTCCCGAAAAACAGAAATTCAACAAGTTACTTATTCTCTTCATTTGTATAGAGCATCAGCACATGAAAGAGAGAGAGTAATAAGTAAGTTACCAAGCAACTTGAGCGAAAAAGAAACTCGAGAATACGTTAATTATTCTTATTATCATCATGCAAATTGTGTTTATTATTTTATGTCCTCTACGCATTCATGTTGAATTTTAAAGCTGTAAAGATTTTTAAATATTAAAATTTTTAATTTTTATCATACATCAGATTTTAATAAGAAAACTGTTAATGTATTTTATTTTTTAATTTATTATGCATTCATACGATAAAAATCAATCATCACATGATAGCAATGTGAATTTTGTGGGTGTAAGCTTAAACAAACAATAATTGCTTTAGTCATTTGATTATCAATATTAATTCATTCAGAAAAATGTTAATTTCCTTTCGAATTACATTATATGCTTGCCCTATAATTCAATTGATCAATTATTATCTTTCATGACCTATGACAATCATTATTTCACTTAGAATTATCATTTACTGATGTTTGTGTTATTAATGATGATTGAATGTGCTTTCATAGATTTAAAAATTCAATTGATTGTCAAAGAGAACTAGTGTAACTTGACTTGACTTGACTTGACTATATTCAAGTCAAGTAATGTTATATCATATTACGTTTTCCTCCTATAATAATATTTTGTAACAAGTATAAATCATGCAGTAGAATTAAAAATTAATAGAAGTTTATTGTTTAAGTAGTATACTTCATTTATACCTGTTACAAAAAGGTGAAAAGCCGATTGAAATTTGCTTGGTTCCAAAAAAATAGGCAAACCGCAACACACTTTGATTTTATAAATTTTTAAAATATTTTGATAGAACTGCCGTTTAACATTTCACGTGACATTTCTTAAATTTTTTATTGCAATAAAAATTCATTGTTCACGAAATAAAATTAAATTAAAACAGATAATATTTATTTCATGAATTGTCATTAAATTCTTTTGTATATTATGAAAAATTAATTAATGAATACTTTTAGACAAAAAACAGCTGTATTTAATTTTTCAATGAATATTGTCTCAGCCCTTTTAATAACAGAAACATTTTTTTAGTCGGCTGACTTCTCTTTTAAAATCTTCACACTTAAACAAAATTTTCTCACTTCAAGATGCGCTAAAATTTTAAATATTTGCAGAATCGTGTGTGTCTTGTGACAAAAATTCAAAAATTTTTCACACAAATAATGACAATAAAATTCTCACAAATTTTTGTCTAACAAAGTAAAATTTCATTTTTATTCTGAGAGCACAAAAATATTTTTTGAATCTCATTTAAAAGATTAGACCATGTGATAAAAAACAAACACTAACCAAAAATAAAATTTCCTCTTAAATTACGCTGCTCACACTTGTGCGATTTTTTCTGTCAATATAGTAACTAAAAAATTATTTTTATTTCTTGCCTTTTTTCTCACAGGCAAATTTTCTCACTATTTTACAGCTTCACCTTCACTTTTATTATATTTTATTAAGAGATGATGAGAAAAAAAAGATTTTTAAAATTAGTTAGAAATAAATATATTAGGTTTAATTTACACAATCAATTGACAGTTGATTATAAAACTTCTTCTCGTTCGTTAAACGAATGGTGATCAACTGATCGCGAGCACCATCAAACACAAACTGATCAGCACTAAATTGAAACATTGAAAAAAAGTTGAGAATTGTTCGCTATTCGTTGCGATTTTTCTCAACAAATCATTTTTAAATATATTACTACTATACGAGAGACTTATCAATGCGAAATGAAAATCGACGCTCAGTAAAAAGGAAAGAAGAGTAAGAGAGAAGAGATTTAACAGAGTCTAAAAATAACTTAAATTTTCAAAACAAAACAATTCTTGTCACAGAACTAGAGACCTAAAAACTTTCGCCGCATCGCGATTGCTTCAAGTTCAATACTAAAAGCCTTTCATTTATTTTTAAAACAATAACCATCCCGTAATACAGTTGTAATTTCATCGACACGCGATTCAATATAGGTAACCTTACATACATTGAAAAAAGAGTGCGGCTAGAAATGGAATTGATGAATTATCAATTAAGGCCGTTGATCAATTTTTTTTCTCGTAATCGTTATATACACATGTGTCTATATTATGCTTTGGACAGTTCGTTAGTACATAATTAATGATTGCTGTCTCGCAATCCTATAGACAATATTTTGATCGATATGAAAAGAGGAAGACTTTAATGACCTAATTTTCTGCAATCAAAATTTTTTCTTGATCTTTTAATAGAAATGTTTAAAAATCAGAATATTTTTGAATATTAACAAGAGTTTGACAATTATTAAACGCTTCAGTACTTTTTCCGGCAAAAAAATTCTACATGTGCACACAAAATAAATTGTTGTGATAATGATAGAACAAAATTTCGTGCCATAGCAACTTATTTTTGTATTAAAATAAAGTTTAAATAATTTTACTGTCGAAATCATCAAATTTTTAAATTGGAGGACTTTCACCGGAAATGTTTTATTAATAATAGAGAATTTCATTGTTTATTTATTCATTGAGAAAATTCTTTTTTGATTACAGAAGCAAACTTCAATTAAAATTTTATGAGATGTGCTGTGATTAAATATTGAAGATAACAAAGTTGTTAAGTTAATGGTATGAGATGTTTTTGATATTCACATTTATATATTAAACTATGATTAGCACTTTTTGCCGATCGATGGAAACGAGAAAGTCGTGATTTAAAAATTATCATTTTCATGTTTTTATCTTCAAAGAGCTCTTGTTGCATAGTTAAAAGTGATTTAGAGATAGAATTGAATATCACATGACTATTTAAAATAAATATGAATTGCTTTTTAGTTTGCAACATGTGTGCAGCAATGAATCTGTGTTTCGCTCTTTTTCTTGTGTCAAAAGATTGTTGCAATTGTTGATGTTACAAACATATGTATGTTTTGTTTACTACAAACTTTTTTTATTTTACTACACACATAAAAAAGTTTAATATTTATTGACATTAAATCAAAAGTGATATAGCAATACTTACTCTTTTCTTTCATATTCATTAAAATTGCTTGTATCTTCTGGTTTTCTAGAAATATTAAGAAAATTGTTTTAAATTAATTTAAAATATGTAAAATGTTTTCTCTCTCGATCGTACTTCAATGATCGTTTCTTTCTTGTTTTACAATTGTTCGTAAAACATTGTAAATTTATGAATGAACATGTGTGTAAATAATCGAGAGAGTGAGAGAAAATTGTTAAGTTCAGAGAAGCGATCATGTGACCAATTTGTTGTAAAATTGTATAAGGTTTGTTTTAAGAGTTAAAAGGTATGTAATTAATGATGATACGATTACTTCTATCAATTGTTCTTATTGCCATTATCACATATTTAGGATTCTTAGTTATATATAGTTTTTCATAATTCAAATTATCATCACTAATTAAATTTAATTTACATAAACTTGTCAATCATAGTTAAATTGCTTATCTCTGAATTACTTTTTGAAAATATTTTTTTGTATTTCTTCTATCACTTAAATTATGATTTATTAAAGTTTGTAAAAATTATTTCACTTGTTTTGCGTCTTGTTAAGTAGCCTGCACTAAATAAACTAACTAAGTACATTCAATGATGCACGGCTGTGTTGAATCAATTAAACCATTCAAATGAGTTTTAACGATATAAGTTAATAACTCATGTGTTTGCTTTACTATTAAAACACTTACCTATTTTACATTCAACACTGAGAAGAGAATAAATGAGTTCTTGTATATGTATTGCTTCTAATGCAAATTTTTTGTAAAATAATGCTGAAATAGAACACGTGAAGAACAATCCTAAAGTATGATAAGTAATTAACGTCAAATTCATTAGCTAATGTACTCTAGTACACTTTTTTTTGCAAAAAAAGTTGAACAATTATCATAATGGTTTATTTTGTGACTTCTTTATATACATGATAGAAATGTAGCTACCTACTACTTTTGTGTTGTGTAACTTATTTTGGCAGTTAAAAATTTTTTTTGTCACTATAAACAGCATGGACAGAAATAAACAGATAGGTAAAGACAGGGGGATGGACACTTAGGCAAAAGGCGAAAAAAACTAATTTAGGCAAAAACAGGCAAAAATAGGCAAAAATTTTTTTTGTCACACGCGACATAAACAAAATTGTTTTGTTTCAATAGTTGCAAAATTCTTACTTATTTTTTGAAATGCATAGTTTAATAATTATGGCTACATTGTTTAAAACTTGTTTAGAAGTTTCTATCGCAACAAAAAACACGTCACATGTGACAGGCAAAATTAGGCAAAACCTTTCGCCTAAGTGTCCATCCCCCTGGGTAAAGAATTAATCAAAAAACAATACTATTTTGGCTTAATTATACTTATATAAATTATAGATTATATGTTACAAAAGCTCTCAAAATTTGTTTTATAAAAAGCTCTTTGAAAGTTGAATTGATTATAGTAAAAATATATATCATTGTGTTGCATGAAAGTATGAAGAACTTCACATGTTAAAAAATTGACAAATCTGAAAAATTAAATTTCTTCTCTAAAAGCACATGTGTTATAATTTTAGATTAAGAAATATATTTTTAATATTCTTTATGTATCTGTTTCAAAATATTTACAAGTTTAATTTTGATTAATCATATTTTGATTTATCTTCGGATTTTGTTTGAATTCATTCTTGCATCAGTAATTGCACCCCATAAATCGATAATAAAATCATCAGTAAAACCAAATGCTTCTAAATCTGAAGTATCAATTGCTTCTGCAAAGTCCATTGAATTAGCTTTGTTTGCTCCTAAATCCCAAATTTGAGTTGCAAGTTCATTATCTATAAAGGAAATATTAAATTAGTAAATTGATATAATTTTTTTTATAACTTTGTTTTTCTTACCATTAATGCCAAAGAATTGATCAAGTAGTATATTTATTGAATCAATTCCAGCTTGTGTTGTATCATCATGCTACAAAAGAAATTAAAATTTTTAATTTAAAATTAACTCATTTAAAATTCAATCTTACTTCATCTTCAATTGCGGCGTTTCCGTTGGCCTTGAATCGTAGCGTTTCTTTTCCTGAACCATAGCCCTTCTTGCTTGTCTGTTTGTTTCCACTACGAGGTGCGATAGTCTGAAAACCTGACTTTAGTGGTTCCACTAATCGCATTGTGAATGTTGAGCCTGTTGGAATGTCTTTTAATAATCTTGCAACCTCATAATGTCTCTTGCCAACAACTGAAACTCCATCAAGTTTTTCTATATGATCGCCAATCTAAAATTAAAATAATTTTATTAATTAAAATTGTCTTTGTTTTCTTTATTTGACTAACTTGAATATGTGGAATTTTATCAATGACACTTCCTTCTTTGATTCTCTTAATAAATGCATACCCAGCACCATTGTCTGTGATTGTTAGGCCTAATGCGTCTTCTGTCTTTATGATTTCAATTTCTTTTGGACGACCTTTTCTATGTGCAAATATAAAATCATCTAAACCAATCTGTCCGCCGAGTAACTTTGTCATTTCGACCTTGTGTGAGTTTAATGTGCAAAAAAGTATCTGAAAATAAAGAGAGAAAAATTTCATTAATTTCTCTATTTAAAAAAACATATATTTTCGAGGTGAATGTCAATGAGGTGCGTGACCAAATTATAGAGAGCAATACAATAACGGTGACTGTCTATAATTTCCGTAAATTATTTTCAAACAAAAACATTCAAAGTGTTTAAATAAAAAGAGAGTTTAATGAACTTTATAAAAAAAAACTATCAATCGATCCTTACAGTAAAAATAAATTACTACTGCATGATTTACGCATCATTTAACATAAATGATCACCTAGGTGTCGAGTCAACAATTTAATCACAATGTTCTTTAATGGAAAGCGAATTTTTTTCTCTTTTTCACACACTTAACTTTGACTTCATGCAGACTTACTGTCTGCATTCACATTTACACTTCTTTTTTGCATTAAATTAACATTAAATTAGAGAGAGAAACTTTATTTTATGCATGATATATGATCACTGACCCGCGATTGTTGTTTAATGACGTCATAAACAAATTTAGTTTCTCAGGTGAGAGCTCTTTTGACATTTCAATTTTTTTTTCATCTATAAAAAAATAATTTACGCATGCAATGTATGTAACAACTTTACATAGAATTTTTTTCTCTACACTTCTTTTCATACTTAAATTGATCAACAACATATGTCTCATGTATTATTATGCTCATTTCATTAGGGTTCACTCATGCAATTAGTTCTGAATAGAATTTAAATTTTTTATAATGAATGTGGAAAAAAATTGTTTCAAAATTGGACAAAGTGAGAGAGAGAAAGAAAAGACTAAAGCTGCCAATCGGGGCGTATTTCCGATATTTACTTACACGTTTTTTGTCATTCATGTTTGTGACTCATTTGATTTAAAATGAAAATTGCTATTCGAGTGAAAGGTATTTGGATTTAGCTCAAGAGAAAATGGTCAAGTTTGATTCTTTGAATGTTACTTTTCCTACTTCATGGCAAATCATTAAAAAAGTGTTAATTAATATAAGTTGAAAAACAGTTGCTCGTGATTCATGACTTTGCTTTCATTTCATTTAAATTCTGCAAACAAATGTCCAAGGGGTATCAACTCTATCAAAAAAGTATCAAAAAATAAAAAAAAAAATCAAAAATCTAACAAAAAAATCAAAAATAAATCAAAAATCTAACAAAAAAAATTCAAAAAATAACAAGAGTTCTAACCCCTTGCAAATGTCAATCGGTCAACATGTTAATCTTTATTTGAAATAATGTTTCATAAGCATAAAATTCATCACTATTCAAAAATATGAATATTGCTAATCCGATTTGATTTTATAAAATAAAAGCGAAATGCGATTAGTTTGACACAAGAAAAAGCGATTAAATAAAATTGAGTAATTAACAAAAATCTCATTTTTAGATCTGAATGTATTTGAAAATGGCAACCACAAGCCTGCAACTTAAGTACAATTAACAGTTTTGCTATTATCGGCGAGGAACAAAGAGAGCGACAGTAGCTAGTGAAAGTTATCTCTGAAACATAGGCAACTTATTTTTTCTCTCTTACTTGTTCAACCGTTTCTATTTGTTCATTCAAGTCTTTTTTACTCTTTTATGTCTGCGTAACTTTTATTGAGATGATATTGTGTAAATAGATTATTTGATTGATGCACACAACATTGAAACTGCATGTGGGAAAATGTGAAAGGGACTTGCGAATGATTAAATTTAGCGAAAATTTCATTCACGACTTGTAAAAGTAAACAAGACACCGGTATGTACATTTTTAATTGACATAAGGTTAATGACATGAAAAAAAAAATTTGAATGTAGATTAATTTGACAAATATTTCCTTTCCTTTATACTTTTCCTTTCTTTATCTTTTTCTTAAAACATTTCAAAATTGCGTTTCTTTCATATACAAACAGTCTTTTCTTTATTTTTATGCGAAAGTAAAATTTAATTTGATTTCATTCCATCGAGCTTTGGCGACTTGTTTTTCCTGTGTAAAATTACCAATGAAACAGATTCACTTAATTTCACTACATCGTGTGCTATTTCTTGTATGTTTGCAACAAATCATGTTTACCTTTCATCTCTCTTTTTCTCTCGTTCGTTTATTTGTACTTGCATGTGATAGAAATCTACATATTGTGCTAACAATTGTTGATCTACATAACTTATGTGCAAGCAGCTCAAAGTATAAAAGCTAATTGTTATAATATTAAGCATTGAGCAACAAGTATTGATTTAAATTTCTATTTTCGAATTTTTCCACTATGTCTTCACTACTTGATGGATTAAGTAAAGAGAAAATCAATGATATAGGTATGTAGGAAGGTAGGTATTATGTGAATAATGGAAAGACGTAATTGACAAAAAAAATCATCTTCACGCGAAATACAAAAGTTTGAATACATTTTTGGTGTCTGTTGAAACTAGAGTATCTTTAGCGTTATTATTATTATAACCCTGACACTCATAGAAAGTAAAAATCTTGAAAGTATAATTTCCTGTGTTGCATTACAAACATAGATGAGAGGTTAAAATTGGTATGATGGTGAACGAATAAAAATACCATGCTGTGAGAGTTAGCGAATTAATAAATTTCGTTTTTAAAATTATGAAATTATTTTCATTTTAATGAAAATGTATTGTTTGTTAAAGATGAGAAGTACAAATATTTGTAGAAGATATGATGTTTATTAAATGAAGACTCAATTAGTAGCCCTTTTGCAAGCTTTAGAATATATTATAAATATAGAAAATAAAATGCAACACATTAAACAATAAATACAAACATTATGTGCTGAACACTTAAAACATTGAAGCATTTAGTGTTCAGCACAAAAAGCATTGAAACATTGTGTTATTAAAACAAAACATTGAATGCTGAGCACTATAAAAATAAGTGCTGAATAACAAAGAACTTTATTTTAGAATTGAATAAATGCAACAAACTTTTTACCAACTCTGAATTAAAAAATGAAATATTTCATAATGTTATGCCGAATTAAAATGCTACAATTTGCTTCTTTCTTCAATCATGAACTTAAAATTGTTGCTGATGATAGTGCAAAGTGGAATTCACTGACTTGAAAATTGATTCTATACATATGAGTAAAATGCTTTTCAACATTATAAATTTTTGCTTTCTTCCACATTTCTCTACTACTCTCCTCTCACTGTTACTGCACTTTTTTAATGTTTACGCTATATTTTAAATTCGCCTTAAATCAATGCTTCTTATTGTTATTGCGGAGGCAATTGAATAATTTTTTTTTCTCTTTTTCCATAAGTCAATACATTGAATCATAGTCAATTAAAAAACTTTAAGCATACGTAACAATATTAAAAATTAAACACACACATGTACTTAAGTAACTATTCTGTAAAAAAAAATAGATATAGAGAAAAGACTATTTTATAACACGTGAAATAAGAAAGGAAATGACATTTTCATGTCTCGAATGAAACATTTATGCAATCTCAAGAGCATGATCTTCACAAAAAATGAAGAATAAAAAAGTACAAGGTAAAAGTAATTAAATAATATCGTGACAAAGAATTGTGTTAAGTAAATGACGCAAATCAATCAAACCCCAAAAACAGTCTCTTCTTCGCGACACAATTAATTTTTTTATGGCTTTAAAAAAGGCTTAAATTACTCAAAGTCATGAAATATATTGCTGTTTCTTAAATTGATGTCATGACAATTTTTTCATAAAATTGCAAAAACAAAAGGCACATGTATAGTTTTTAAGAAATAGCGGTTTAAGCTTGCTTATCAAGCAAGAAGTATTAACAAAAAATATTACACAAGTTATAACAGTGCATTGTTGCAGAGCAATTTTTAACCTACAGATTCTTGATGGACGAATCATGAACAATTTTAAAGTAGTTGAAAGAAAAGAAATCTATTTTTTAAAACAGTTAAGTAAGAACACACATATGGAGAAAGAACTTTTTGTACAAGCATTCTCCTTCATAGATTTACTCACAGCTCCCATTAATCTTTCAAATATAAATAATAAGAACGAAATGATGAGAAATGTATGAATAAACGGGACAAGAGAAAAATTCATTTTGGATTTTACCGAGAATTTACTCTGAGTACCTCTTCTCCAAAATAAGCTCAATAAAATTTACAGTTGGCGTATTGCGAGAGATAAAGTTACTTTTTTTAAATGTGTATAGACGCATTGAGTATAGTGTACTTGAATAAATATTAAATTGTAACTTTATAAAGTTTTAATGGTAAAATATGAATAAATCTTATTGTGGTGATTTTTATTGACAACAAATATTGATGCATAAAATATTTTACGTTCCTAATTAAATAAATCACATTTATACTCGTCATTTTTAGAATAATGAGTGAGTGTACACAATGGCTTCCCTTATCTTATAAACGATATTTTTATCAATTACACACATTTTATGTGCACAATAGGAAAAAAAATTTCCCAGTAAGATGATAACAGAAAATTAAGTGCTCGTTGATTAATCAAGAAAAAAAACTTACCTCATCTGTTGGAATGTCATAGCATTCGGCAATTTTTTGATAAAGTTCCTTTACACTTGAGAAGCCGCATATTAGACCAGTAGGACTACCGTTGGCAAGCTGACAGTGGAACACTAACGAAGGAGGAAGTATAGGCGCTTTAAGTGGAGTAGGAACGATTTGTGACTGTTGTTGCTCATGACCATTAATGATTGTTCCGTTTGGCGAATTAGCTTTAGAGCTAGGTTTCTTATTGAACAATGGCATATTTATTTCTTAGAGGTTCAAAAGAAACTGTTGCACAATCTCTCTTTCTTTTATTTTTCGTTTTACAACCTGATAATGTCTTATGCTGAAAAATTGTTCTTTAGCCCGTGAAACATGTACAAAAAAAAATTTGAGTTGAATAAGACCTCTATTTTATGCAGATTTTCACTTGTCAACTGATTTTCACTTCTGACTTATTTTTATTTTATTGCTTTTTGCATGACAAATGGCTTCACTTTATTACTCTCTCAGTTAAACAGTTGTATGTGGCAAAAAAAGATATCTAATTAGCTTTTGTATGCAATTACTTTTCCTCTATTTTAGCGTATTAAATGCTGTTGTTACTGATACAAACTCGCGGACAATATTAATGTAGAAGGCTGTTAATAATTGAGTCTGGTGTTTCAAACAAATAATTTTAATGAGCCAAAAAAAATTTCTTCGTTTTTAAAATTTACACTTCAGAGCCTACTGCAAGTACGATGTTATTTTAATGCCGATCGAACTCAAACTAAACTCAGTGAGAAACGGAGAAAAAATGAGTAAAATTTGTGAGCACAGGTGTAATACATACACAACTACAATCATAGCGCTGTATGAAAGAGAAAAGAGAAATAAAAATGCAAAAATAAAATATAAAACCGCTAGATCTCTTCTTTCCTTGGCTATTCTAAATCAAAAAGTCTGTTGTTGCATACATTCAAATGCATTTTAATACAGATCATAATCAATTATTTATTCATGAGTTCTTACTTTTTTTTATAACGGAAATAATTAAATTTACCTAATTCTTAGCCTTTTTACTACTTGGTTCACCACTATCATCGTCTTCATCTTTTGCATTGTCAAAAATAGGTACTGGTTGATTTTTTTTATAGGCTGGTGCAATCCAATATGGGTTTTCTTCAGCTTCTTTTGCATACTTTAGGATTGCTTCACGTGGATCTTGATCATCATCTACTCTTTTACTCAAGCCTAAATTTCTAATAACATATGATGATAAAGTTCCACCAGAACTAGCAACTCGTCCACCTTGACCGGATGTAATTGGCAAATCAGGTCTTCTCGATTTGACCGGATCTTGACGATCTTTTTCCATTTGTTTTCTTAAGGAACGCGATTTCTCTTGTCTAAACATCGGAAGAGCATGTGGCGTAATAATTTGTATGCCACCAGATACTTCAGTTTGTTTTTTCTTTCGATACGCTTTGACTATGCACAATTTCGCACCTCGCATACTTCTCTTTTCATCATAATATCCTTTTACAATTCCATTACCACAACCGACAAATATTTGATTAAGCTTTGGATGCCATAATGTTTTAATGACATGTGAATTTGCGACTGGAATTTTATTAACACACTCAAAAGTTTTTGTATCATAAAAATAGAGGTTTGCTGTGATTTTATCTTTTTCTAGTGATTCTCCAGTAATAACCATTGAATCATCAGGTGAGAAAATTGCATCAGTTGTGTCATATCTCGAATATAGTCCATTGAAACTTTGAAGAGATTTTTTAAGAGATCTCATATCCCATAATTTCATAGTCTCATCACAACTTCTTGTAACAAGAGTATTTCCTAAATATGAGAAATTTATTGATGAAATTTCTGAGCCTTTTTGATGAGCATCTCGAACACAATGTGTAGTGTTTACAAACATTTTTCTTGTATCCCACATTTGAATAGATCCATCTAAACAGCCTGAAGCAATTAAAGTTCCATCACGATTGAAAGTACAACAAGTTGGAGATGTCTTTAGACCACCTTGTGCTCTTGTCTTTATAACTTGTTTCTGTTCTTTAGATTTTGCAATCCATAAACGAAGAGTTCCATCAAGTGAACTAGTTAAAAATTCTTCTCGCTTTGTAGGATGCCAACAACCAGACGTTAAGCCAGCAATGTGACCTTTTGTTTTTGACATATCTGATATATACTGATCACCTTTTACACATTCTAGCTTTTCATAACCATCTCGATCGATAACTTTTGCTTGAGAACTTCCAGAAATGAGTAAAATGAGTTCTCCAGTTAAAGAATACTGGAGACATCTGATTGGATGATTTTCGCAGGGTTGAATTTTTCTAAAGCTTTTCATTGATTTATCCATGCCAGCAAAATCCCAAAAACATAGTTCATAATCAATGCTGCCTGATGAAAGTCGAGCACCAGAAGAGTCAGAAGCGAGTGCTGTAATAGCTTTACTTCCATGAATCATTTCGACTTCATGTGATGCAGGTATGCGATATGCAATACTATCTTCTTGATCTTCTTCCTCCTCTTCTTCGTTGCTTTCCGAGTCATTATCACTATCATTATTTGTGGATTTTTTCTTTTTTGTCTTTGTTGCTTTAGAATTATCAATGATATTTTCTGTTGTAGGTATCGGTCCAATAAATTCATCTTCTTCTTCAGTCTCATTTTTAGTTTCTGTTTCTGAAATTGTTTTTTCAGGATCAATTGCTACCGGTTTTGCATTTTTGCGAGCAGCTTGAATTTGTTCATTGATGTCAAATTGTTTTGATTTCTTTCCAAAGCCTGAAATACCCATGATTTCCTGCATTTTCTTTGATTCCATATCATGTTGAATGTCTTCAATAGCTTTTTTCACATTACTTGATTGTGAATTACTGCTAAAAACTCCGAATCCTTAAATATTTGTTTTGTTAAACGATTGCAAACTTTAAAATTTTAATAATTACCTGAAGTCTCGGGTTGTCCTTTATTTTCTTCTGTTTTGTTTGATGCATTTAGTGTTGATGTATTCAGTTTAATTGTCCCAAAAGAAATCTTGGGCCTATTCATTTTGTTTTTTGAGAAATTTAATTTGCAATAAAAATTTATGTTTTTGTTTAAGAAAATTCTAGTTCAAAACAAAACAAGATCAAAACTTAAATGAAAATTTCTCTTGAAATAGCTAAAATTTAGATACGTAATTTAAACAGAAGAATAATTATTATAATATAATTCGTATAACATCATCGAATTGATTAATCTTAGTAAAAAATATTTTAAGGTTGATCTTAAGTTCAAAAGTTTGATCTTAAAAAACTTCGTAAAAAATAGAAAGATGGATATTCAAAATTTTATTAAAAATTGGGATTCTAAAGGAAAAACAGAATTGTAAGTCATTTTAATAAAACTATAAACATTAACTTTTCATGATTAATATAAAGCCGCATGAAAAATCTTTGAATTTCAATGTTAAAAACTAAATATATTATAAATGGCTTCATGTTTTTAATAATTTGTTTTTTCTTTAGTTTTAAGCAAGTAAAAGCAGTGTTAAAAGAGGATGAGAGTTTGTTACTAACGAAAAAAGCAAAAGGACCTGATATTAGTCGCGTTATTTACGATTTAATTATTGGCGGCATCAAATCAGAAATAAAGAAAGATGTTGTCTTATCAATTCTCGCGGAACTTTCCGTAAGTTGAAAATTTCGCATTTCTAATTGACAATTATAATATGAAAATCTTTTTTTTTCAGTATATGCATAAAGACATTGCATCAATCACGACAGACATCTTTCAAGTGATAGACACAGAAACAAATCTACCAAATGGCGAATATACAGCTAAAGAAAGAAGCATGTTTGGAAGTTTAGTTCGAGATTCTGAGAAAATTTTCTCTGAAAAACTATTAAAAGAACGTCTTGAAACAGAAACATTACAGGAATTTGGTATCGTGAATAAAAATTTCTATAGCAAATTCATTAAAATCAAAACAAAGCTGTATTATAAACAACGTCGATTTAATTTGTTTCGGGAAGAAAATGAAGGATATGCAAAGCTATTAACAGAACTTAACAAAGAATATGTAGATGAAGTCAACGATAAAAATTCATTAGAAATCGTTAAATCTCTTATTGGTTGCTTCAATGTCGATCCAAATCGAGTTCTGGATGTTATACTTGAGTCGTTTGAAATTCGTCCAGAACGAAAAGAGCTCTATATTCCTTTACTTCAATCATACATGCCTGATTCGAATATAATCAGCGAAGTTCTTGGATATAAATATCGAAATTATAGTGAAGAGAAAACACCATCGTCACTATATAAAGTTACTGCCATTTTACTTCAACATGAAATCATTGAGCTTGACGACATTTATTCTTGGCTTTCTCCTGTTGATGAGAAATTATTTGCTGTTTGGCAAGCAGAAATTGAAGATGCAAAGGAATATGTTCGTAAATTAAAAATAATTTCAACAAACAAGGATAAACAAGAAGATGAAAAGGAGCAAGAATCAGATAACAAAGATGAAAAGAATGAAAATAATCAAAAGTTTGGATTATGTGAAGCTCTTTTAAATATTGGTGATTGGCTTAATGCTAGCAGATTAATATCAAAATTGCCTGAGAAATGTGCAACATCAAATGAATTTTTGGCACGATCGCTATGTAATTTAATTCACATTATTATCGAGCCGGTTTATCGACTTAAATGTGCTGTGCCTCTCAATTTAAAAGGAACTGAAATTAAACCTCATCCAAATCGAAAAGCACCACCTCAAGTACACAACTTTTTAGATTTGCGTCAAAATGTTTTTGCAATGTTTCACACTCTCGGTCCATCACTTCATTTTGATCCTGTATTGTTACAAAAACTCATAAGAATTATGAGAGTTATTCTCGAAAACGAGTTAAATGTTGATGCTTCAACACCTTCACCGAGTCAAACAGATGAAAAGACTATTCTTTATTATGATATAATTTCATTACTTGATAGTTGTGTACTGCCATCTTTATCTTACATGTCTTGCAATTGCTGTGTTGCTGAAGAAATATGGACTGTTGTGAAACTTTTTCCATATAACATAAGATATGCATTGTACAATGGATGGAAAAATGAGTCATATTTGTTGCATCCTAAACTGATAAGACTTCGCGGCGAAGCTGAACAAGATATTAAAGCATTGATGAAACGCGTGAGCAAAGAGAATGTGAAACCTGTTGGAAGGAGAATTGGAAAATTAACTCATAGCTCGCCTGGATTTTTATTTGATTACGTAAGTTTAATGATAATTGGAATAATTTAAATTATTAATTTTGCTGATTTTCCTTTATAGGTTCTTGGTCAAATTCAGTTGTATGACAATTTAATTGCTCCTGTAGTTGATGCACTTAGATTTCTCACATCTCTTTCATATGATGTACTCGGTTATTGTGTCATTGAAGCTCTTGTCTCAACTGGTCGTGAACGATTTAAATATGGTGTTTTGTCAGATTGGTTGCAGAGTTTAGCAAATTTCTGTGGAGCTATTTACAAAAAATATTCTATTGAACTCAGTGGACTTCTTCAATATATTTGTAATCAATTGAAAGCACAAAAGAGTCTCGATCTTCTGATTCTCAAGGAAATTGTACAAAAGATGGTTGGCATTGAAGCAGTTGAAGAAATGACAAATGAACAATTAAGCGCAATGAGCGGTGGAGAATTGCTAAAAGGAGAAGCTGGTTACTTTAGTCAAGTTCGAAATACTAAAAAATCCTCGCAACGTTTGAAAGATGCATTGGCGAGCAATGATCTTTCAGTAGCATTGTGTTTGCTAATAGCTCAACAGAAAAATTGTGTAATTTATCACGAAACATCAAAAAGTCATCCAAAATTAGTTGGAAAACTTTATGATCAATGTCAAGATACGCTTGTTCAATTTGGAAATTTCTTAGGATCAACATATACAGTTGAAGAATATGTTGAGCGATTGCCATCAATTCATAGCATGCTACAAGAATATCACATTCATTCTGATGTTGCATTCTTTTTGGCTCGTCCAATGTTTACTCATGCCATCACTCAAAAGTATGATCAATTGCGAAAAAATGATACAAGCTTGAAGAAACTGACTAGTACACAAAAAATGGAAAAATATTTGGAGGCAACGAATTTGGTTATGAATCCAGTCATTGATTCTGTGCGTCCATTGCATCCATTAAAAGTTTGGGAAGATATCAGTCCGCAATTTCTAGTAACTTTTTGGTCTTTATCAATGTATGATCTTCAGACACCTAATGAAAGTTATCAGCGTGAAATTAATAAATTAAAACTACAAATTGCATCGCTTAATTCGAACGAACTTGGCAGCGCAACCTCTAAAATAAAGAAAGAGTTGGAAAGAATTCAGACATTTTCTGAAAAACTGCAAGAAGAGAAGAAGAAACAACAAGAGCATGTTGAAAAAATCATGGGAAGACTTAATAGTGAGAAGGACAATTGGTTTCCAGCAAGGGCTGCTAAGGGAGCAAAAAATGAAACAATTCCTCAATTTTTACAACTATGTTTGTTTCCTCGATGTACATTCACTGCTCTCGATGCAATATATTGTGCTAAATTTGTTAATATCATTCATAACTTGAAAACACCAAATTTTTCAACTCTTTTGTGTTATGATAGAGTAAGTAAAAGTTTAAAAGTAAAATTTAATTATTTAAAATTATATACGATTAATTAATTTTTTAGATCTTGTGTGATATTACATGCAGCATAACAACTTGTACTGAAAATGAAGCCAATAGATATGGACGATTTTTAAATGCGATGCTAGAGACAGTCATGAGATGGCATTCTGATCAAGCTACTTTCAATAAAGAATGTGCTAATTATCCAGGTTTTGTAACTAAATTCAGAATTAGTAATCAGGTAAGTAAAATTTTGAACACTGATTATAAATTAGTAATTCTTTTATGGTTTAAAATTTTAGTGCACCGACAAAAATGATCATGTTGGATATGAAAACTTCCGTCATGTGTGTCATAAATGGCATTTTAAAATAACAAGATCGATTGTCACATGTCTTAGTTCAAAGGATTACATACAAATTCGAAATGCTTTCATTATTCTTATGCATATTCAAAATCATTTCCCTGTAGTTATGAAGACTGAACAGGTTATTCATAAGCGTGTAGAGAAGGTTCGAGATGAAGAAAAGACAAAACGTCAAGATCTTCATGTGCTTGCATCATCTTATTTGGGCATTTTAAAGCAAAAACATGGTCAGTTAATGACAGAGCAAGATTTTCATCAGGTTAGCGAATCAGCGAGTAATGATCAATCAAAATCTGTAAATGGAGACTCTAAGAGTGGTGAGTGTTTTTTTTGAGACTTTAAAGAATTTCACTTATACATTTTCTTTTTTATGCAGATAAAAAACCAATAAAAGAAGAACGCAAACCAACAAGAACAGTAGATCGTGAATCATCCAAGGCAACCGTTGAACGCGATGTAAAGATTACACCAGCTCGAGAAGCGTCAAAGGACAAACGTGAACCAACACCTCGCGAAAAATCAACAAAGAAAGAAGAGCGACACGATCGAGAAACGAAAGAACGTGATGATGAATACACTCGAAAGCGTGACAAGGAAAAGAAAAGAGAGAAACGGCCATCCTCACCTGTTGAATTTGAAGGCGATCTTAGCTCGGTTTCTAACTCAAGTACTGGCTCAATACAACATAATGCTGAAGTAATCAATATTGATGAACCTCGAGGTATGATTTTTAAAATTAAATTTTCATTTCAAGTTATTTAAAATTTTATGTTTATAATTTTAGAACCAAAGCGACGCAAAGTAGAATCGAAGGTTAGTATTTCGGTGAAATAAAAAAATCTGAGGGTTTAAACGATGAACAAATGACTTCCAATGGATGCAGATTAATTTAATTGACCAAGTTCTATTCATCTACTGTCCTAATTTAAAATCATCCTTCGCATTGGCAGAAAACACGTTGGGATAATAATCTATTTGCGTATCAAAATCGTCATATGAGTGTTGGACAAAGCCGCTATTATTCTTAAAGTGATGATGATGATGATGATGATGTTGAGAAATCAAGAAACAAACTCAAAATTTCTAAATGTGTAACATTCGAAGTAAAAACATTTAAAATTGTGATGAAGTGAATCTTCCAAAAGTCATTAAATAACATAATATTAAGTTCAAATATTAATATAAAAGTGTTGTGAAATCAAAGAGTGATTTAAATAAGTATAATAAGTAAAAATCTACCTCAAATTTATCCATCTTCGTTGTTCTTACATCTTCAAAACTGCCTATATATTTTAAATTATCTAGTCCATTTTCTTCAAAAAATGTTAAATTGAAAAAGTCAATCATAAAAAGTTATAAAAAAGTCATCATCAGTTGCAGTTCCTCCAAAATATATTCAACGAGACAAGCGAAATTAATCAATTGAAATTTTTGCAGAAGCGTATTGAAGATGATGATATTGTCGAAGTTAGTAAAAAGGATCGAGCTATTAAAAAAGAAAAACGAGAAAAGCAAACCGATGAAGAGAAAGAATTGCGAAAAGAAAAGAAATTGATAAAGAAGAGAGTGAGTGTGATTACATAGTATATTAATTTAGGAAATTCTTCAAAAATGATTATAAAATAACTTTTATTTAACAGGATCGTGAAGAAATACAACAAGTTGAAAAGAGAAGAAAAGATGAGGAGAAGACGAATAAAATATCGCATCACAATGGAGAAGAAGATAATATGAGAGAAAGACATAATAGAAATCAGGTAAAAATCGTTTAATAATAAACGTTATTATTTGATAAATAATTTTAATAAATTTTTTTATAGGACGTATATTCACGTGAAGATAGACATGAGAAAAGTCATTATCAGAAGACAAGTAGATCAAGTCGTTATTAATGCTGCATGAAGAATTAAATTTTGCTTGATATTGTAAAATGAAGGAAATAAATTTTAGATGAAGCTGACCATTTTTTGTTTAACATACAATCATCAGATTTATAAAAAAGAGAAAACTTTTTAAGAAAATAGTAATTGACTCGTTCAATCTTAGTTTTTAAATATTACCTAATGTAAGCAATAAATAAGTAAACCATTTTTTCTAAAAATATTAGTTATTAATAATTACATTCATAGTTTTATTATTTCATAATTTCAGCCATATATCGAATTTTGTAATCGCATTGTATCTGTAACTATTTTCCATTTTTGTTCATGAGCAGTTATCAAAAAACTTTGTTGAAATGCTTGAGACTTTTCATTATTATATTTTACAGTGCCAGATGCTTGAATGAGATAACTTTTTCCAGCAGCCGAATCTAATATTGGTTGAGCATCGAGTGTTGTTAAAGTATGTTCAGTTGATGGTAGTTCTTGATGAAATTTTGCTATCTGTTCAACTCCTGAAACTCCATTACCATTGAAAACAACTAAAGCTGAATCAAGATAAAGACGCTGTGTTGATTTTTTCTTATCAATATGATCATAATAAATCTTTGTAAATTCTTCAGCAATTCTTGCGGCTTCGTTTATTCGCTCTTTCAATTCCTAATAAAAACAAAAAATAAATTTTTCTAAAATTCAATTAAATTCTTATAAACTTACAGGATCCATCAGTTGTTTGTTGATATATTCAACTTTAATTACAATTTAATATATTTTTAATTACAAATTTTATTGTACTTTTATTTAAAAATTAATTTTCTAAAATAATTTCAAGAAAATGCAGAAATCAACTTTTTGCGGGCGTTGACAACTTTAATGAAAATATTTCTGTCATAAAACTGGTATAAAGTAAAATAGTAGAAAAGCGAAAACACAAATTTTTGTTTGCTTCATAAATTTAATTGTTTTACTCATTTAAACTACTTAATTAGAACTAGAATACCTTTTAAATGCTTATTAAATGTTTAAAATACGCGAAGTAGTTCGAGTTTAATAATTTAATTCAGTGTAAATGCCAGAAATAAGAGAAAACAAGAAAGTAGCAACAAGTGGCAGTTAAGAGAAAGAAATTTTCCACTAAAATTCGCTCAATTTTCATATAAGCAAGAAGAAGAGAAAGAAAAGTGCCTTTCAAACGAAAATTCAAAAGTTATTTAAGTAAATATTCATTCGTTTCGCGAGCGGGTCGCCATGTAAAGCATTTTATTTATCCATCGGAACTTTTTTGCACAAAGAGAGCGAATAAAAAAAGAAGAAATTTTGCCTTAAATCATCACCATCGACGAACGAAAAGCAATGATCTAATCTTCCAGCGACATTAGTGTATAGAAAAAACACACACTGATATAAGTGTAAACGCTAAAAAATATTTAAAAGGTGCTCAATTAAATATTGAAATATAGCAGACGCAAAAGTTAAAAATGTCAATGAAACAATTCTCTTGTTAAAAAGAAAGAGTGATGAGGCTTTATAAGTGAATCAATGAAAAAATATGAAATATTTTATTAGTGTATTATCTTGATAAAAAATTTTATGCCTCGTAATTTAGATATATCGTGACGAAGATCACAAAAAAATCAAACAAACAGCAAGAGAAATAAAATCAAAGAAATATATAAAAGAATTATTTCCATAGATAAGTTTTTAAAAAAGTTGAAATTAAAACAAAATAGATCGTGAAAATGTCTCGTCACGATAGAACAAAATCAACTGGGGGAGGCGGATTTTTAGATACGCTTTTTACGCGATCAACAAAGCGCGGGAATCGTTATCACAATGGTGGCACTCATCAAAGACCAGTTTCAGCTAATGAAAATGATTATTTTGATGCACAAGAATTAGAAAATATGGTTCTGAGACTTACTGTCGAGGAAGTTAATCAGCGTTTTCATGAAATTCTTGAAGATATGAATATACCAAAAGACAAACGTGATCCATTGATGAAGAAAAATTTAGATGAGAAACGAGATATGTTAAAGATGCACTTAAAAGGTAAGTTTGATGCATTTATTTATATAAACAACGGTCTTACATTGTATTCATATTTCACGCATGTTTGGCGTCTGATTGTCTTTCTTCATATTTAAATAAATTCCTCTTTTTCTATACACCCCATCCGTCCTTGACTTACTTTTTCAATCTCGTATTATTATTGTTACGATTATTTTATGCTCAGCTGATTTCTCAATTAAAGAAAATAGGAGAAAAGCATTTTTTAAATTTGTAAATTATTGAAATCATTCATAGTCATGATGAGATCAAATCATGTAACAACATTTTTTCTCGCTCTTTGGCATACATACTTTTAAAACATGAATTTTTAAAAACCGAAAAAAGAGCAATAATAACAGTTCACACTTGATGGGAATAAAACAGAACCTTGATTGTTAAACGCGCGCGAAAAAAGAAGTTACACATAAACAATGGTAAGAAAAGAGTACTCGCTCACTGTCATTGCTATTGCTGATGACCCTTGCATGAAGAACATTGAAGTGAAATTGTAGTTGCGTTTTATAACTTCCGCTTTATGTATCTGAATGATTTTTTCTTTTAATTTGAATATACTCACGTTATGGACTTTTTACTTTTTCTTTTATAAGGTACGAATGAAAGATAAAGGGTGCATATTTAATTTCATATATCAAGACATTGTAAATTATAAAATAAAATTGAAAAATACTTAAGAGATGTATTCAATTGACTTTATTGATCTTGCATAGTCATTATTTTTCATCTTATTAACCTCGGAATTTTATTCATTCCAAAGTCATTTTGGTGCTAATTTTAAATCTCTATGAATAAATTCATTTTTCTTTCTTCTCGGCAATGACGACAAACCGTGGTGTATCAATTTAATAAAGTAACACAATTCACTCACTTGCTAATAGTAAAAACAAATTGTAAATCGATTGATTTCTTATCGTACAAATGACATTCTAGATCGAACATATTTGTGGTTACGAAAGGAGAGAAATATGAGAGAATGAAATTCTCACTATACATTTTTTTTGCAGTTGAATGACGTCATGTTTTCTTCCTCACCCATATTGTACGATTTCTACTTGACTCAACTTATGTGCGATTTATTATAATATTCTTTTTATATAAGTATAAACATTGTATGAGAATGATTTTGCGGGTGGTTGATAGATAAGTTACAGTGTTTTATAAATTAGTTCAAAATGCTAATTACGCATAAATTGTTTTTATTCAGAATTCAGAAATTAAATCGTTCAAGGTTACTCGATTCAGTAATAGACGGGCACCTTGTCTTGAATAAAAAAAGAAAATGCCAGATATACTAACAATAAAAAAATGATTTTAATATCTCTAAAAAACTCGTTTACTACATACACGAAAAATTCTTTGATCTTAATAAGGCCTTGAACTGTGTGACAACAGTTTTGTTAGATTTTTCTTCTTTTCTCTCTGGAAAGTTTATATTATCTCCCACTATTAATAAACGGAAGTTCTTTTAAGCTTTCATCATATTCTATTCATTCATTGATGAAACAATAATTTTTGTGTCTATTTTTATAATGTCAAAATTTTTTTTCGCGCATTTTTGACGTTTGGTGAATGCATTAAAAATAAACTGTACAATCGTTCCTTTTTTCTGTGTGAACGACGTTTATAAGAGTTCATCCTTCAAGAGCAAAAGTGTTATTTGGATAGTTGCCAAAGCGATGTCATTTATTAAATTTCTTTTTCTTTAGAATATTCTTTTCTTCCGTTACATGTGATCATATGAGATGATGATCGTTTTTTGATGAGAAAAAAGAGTACAAAGTCTTACACATGTATTTTCTAATGCGTATGAATATTTTTATTTAATTTTAGGCAAAGCATCTTCTGATAATCGATCAAATTCAAGATTTGAAAAACCGCATGACTACATAAACTACCTTCGAGAACCAGAACGAAGTCCATCAAAAATATATCAATGTATCGAAAGTCTTCGTGTGGCACTTACAAGTAATCCAATAAGTTGGATTAAAGAATTTGGTGAGCCTGGTATTGATCAAATTGTCAATGTTCTGCAAGAATGTAAAAAAAGAAGAGATTATGATAAAATTGAATATGAATGTATACGATGTTTGAAAGCTGTCGTGAACAACACATGGGGATTAAATGTTGTGCTTCGACCAGATCAACATGCTGCTGTTTTTCTTCTTGCACAATGCCTTGATCCATCTAAACCGCAGACTATGTGTGAAGCTGTCAAACTTCTTTCCGGCTTTTGTCTTATTCAAGAGAGAAATGGTTATGATAAAGTATTGAGAGCAGTGACACAAGCAGCTGCAAATATTGACAAGAGTGGTGAACGGTTTAGATCAATTGTTGAGGCACTTTTTGTAGAACATGATTTGGAAGAAGCGAAAGGAATACGAACTGAAACAAAGGGTGAATTGTGTTATCACAGTTTAATTTTTATCAACACAATAACAAATACACCATCCGATTTAAATTTCCGCTTACATTTGAGATGTGAAATGATGCGGTCAGGTCTTTATGATCGTTTGGAGCTGCTTTCTAGAATAGTTCAGCAATCACAAGATCCACGATTAGAAAAACATTTTAGTCTATTTAATACATTCAGAGAAGAAGATTTTGAGGAATTTAGTTCACGTTTTGACCATGTGCGACTTGAAATTGATGATGTGAATGATTGTTTTGAACTTTTAAAAAATATGGTTGTTGACACGGCATGTGAGCCCTACTTTCTATCAATACTTCAGCATTTGCTTTTTATTCGCGATGACTTCCTATATCGTCCTGCCTATTACAAATTAATTGAAGAATGTGTTAGCCAGATTGTTCTTCATAAAAGCGGTGTTGATCCAAATTTCAAATCACGAGATTTTCATATCGATACATCGGTTCTTCTTGATGATCTTGTTGAACGAAGTAAAGCTATGGAAATGAAACGAGTTGAAGAATATGAGAAGAAAATGGAAGAATTACAAATTGCAAAGCAAGAAGCTGAAGCTAAAGCAGCACATTTAGAAGAAAAGCTAAAAGAAATTGAAGCAAATGGAGGAGTCGTGAAAACAAATAAATTGCCACAAATCAACATTCCACCACCGCCTGCAATGCCAGGTAACTATTTTATAATTTCAATGCTTTTTCTATAATTTTAAATTAATTTCTACTATTAAAGGAATGTCATCATCAGCACCTCGACCGCCTCCACCACCAGGATCAGTCACAAATGGGCCTTTGCCTCCTCCTCCTCCACCTTTGCCTGGTAAATCATCATTTATTAACATTTTAAGAAACATTTAATTAATTTAAACTTATTTTTTAGGAATGGGTGCACCTCGTCCACCACCACTTCCAGGTAATGCATAATGCGTTGTAATTTATTAAAAAAAATTAAATAATTGATTAATTTATTATTTTAAGGAATGGGTATTGGACCACCACCGCCACCAATGATGAATACAAATGCTCCTCGAATGCCACAACAACCTCAAGCTCTTCCTCATGGATTAAAACCAAAAAAGAAATGGGACGTTGATGGACCAATGAAACGAGCTAATTGGAAGGCAATTGTTCCACAAAAAATGAGTGACAAATCATTTTGGGTTCGCGTTCATGAAGATAAACTTGCTTCAGATGATATTCTCAATGGCTTAGCATCGAAATTTTCATCGAAACCAGTTAAAAAGAATACAGAAAAAGATTCAAATGATCGTGTGCCAACAACAAAGAAATCAGTTGTCGATTTGAGAGTTTTGGATGCAAAATCAGCTCAAAATATTTTAATTTTACTTGGTGGGTCGCTTAAACATTTGTCATATGAACAAATTAAAATTTACTTGCTTCGTTGCGATATGTCAATGCTGAATGCAAGTATTTTACAACAAATGATTCAATATCTTCCACCGCCTGATCAACTAAAACGCTTACAAGAATTGAAAGCTAGTGGAGAAGAACTTTCTGGTGCTGAAAATTTTGCTGCTACAATTGCAGAAATAAAACGACTTGGAGCGCGTTTACAAAGTTTAAGTTTTCGATTAAATTTCCCTGATTTAGTTAGTGACGTGAAGCCAGATATAGTTGCCGTTTCAATGGCTTGCGAGGAAGTTAAAACAAGCAGAAAATTTGCGAAGATTCTTGAACTTATTTTACTGCTTGGAAATTACATGAATTCTGGATCAAAGAATGAAGCAGCATTTGGATTTGAAATAAGTTTCCTAACAAAATTGACAAGCACAAAAGACTATGAAAATAAGCAGACACTATTGCATTATATTGCAGAAGTCGTTGAACTCAAATTTCCTGATTGTCTCACTTTTTACGAGGACTTATCACATGTTGATAAAGCATCTCGTGTAAGTCTCGACAATATTCAAAAGACAATGAGACAAATGAATGCTTCATTGAAGAACCTTGAATCAGATTTAGCTAATAATAAAGTGCCACAATCGCCCGATGATAAATTTATTGAAGTGATGGGTAATTTTTCAGTAGAGTGCCGCAGTCAAGTTGAAGTACTTGGCAAAATGCAAGTGCAAATGGAGAAAATGTTTAAAGACCTTGCCGAATATTATGCATTTGATCAAAATAAGTATACAATGGAAGAATTCTTCACAGATATAAAGACATTTAAAGATGCCTTTTCGCAAGCGCATCAAGAAAATGTCAAAATTCGTGAAAATGAAGAGAAAGCAAGACGACAAAAGGAATCAAGAGAGCAACATCAAAAAGACATACAAGAAAGAAATCGAACAAAAACTGGACTTGTCGATATCGATGCTGCTCAAACACAAGAAGGAGTTATGGATAGTTTGTTAGAAGCACTTCATTCTGGGTCTGCTTTTGGAAATCGTGTAAGAAAACGTGGCCAAAGGCCGGCAGGTGCTGAAAGAAGGGCACAGCTCTCAAGATCACGGTCGAGGACAGGAATAACAGCTGGAAGTTTTACTTCAAGAGAAATGATAGCAAATGAACTGTTGGCTGCTTAAAACAAAACAAGCCAATTTTGTTGAACTTTTAATTAATTAATCTTATTTAAAACTGTTGCTTTTTCTAAATATCATGTATATAAAACATACATTTAAAAAAAGAAGGAAATGAAACAAATTCATTCTTTAATATAATTTCGGGATGTGTCAGGAAATATCAAAAATCTTTTCTCAACCATTTAAGTAATAATGTATGCCTTATAGAATTAATAAATGTTAACTACTTTGACCATACCAGATAAATGATAATGATAAAACATTTTTTATGAAAAAATGTCACTGATAAAAGACAATAAAATTTAAAAATTTTCTTACTAAAGCTTAATAAAATTTATTGATGATTAAAACAGTATAAAACAGCCAATAACAGCACAGAATTAATTTTATCAATTTTACTGTAAAATTATTTGAATGTATCATATCTAAGTTAGTATTTCTATTATTATTATTATTGATTTATTGTTGCATTTTTAAATCTACAACGAAATAAAATTTTATTTTTAAAAAAATCTTCAATTTAGTTAATTCGTGCCGTTTTACTTTCAATGAATCTCGTTTTGTCTCATATTAAGTTTTTACGAATATTAAGAATCAATTAGATTTTGTATTGTGTGGTAGTTGACAAAATTTTTTTTAAATTTTCTCTTTAAATATTTAATAGATAGATGTATAAATTAGACAGAAAGACAGGTAAAAATTATATAAGAATGGTTACTTGTAATTTAAGCTATTTGAACTCTCATGAAAATTAAGAGTAACAAAACGTTATTTTTTTCGAGAAAAATTCTCGATTCTGTCGAGATTTGAGAGGGGTATGATACTTTGCAAAAAAAAATGAAACAACAACAACACAAAAAATTTCGGCATTATTTTCAATAAATCAATTAATTTCTTAAAATAAAGTTCGTATATAAAATTAAATAGCTTTAAAATATAGTTTAAACAAACACTAATTCTTCAAATACCAAGAATGTCGACAAAAGAGCAGAAAATAAAGGAATTTTTACAAACAAAAAGAGCGTAAGAATTTTATTTACATAAAATAATGTAAATGAATAATAAATTATTTTCTTCAAAATAGACCTCTGGATGAATGGAATACACATGAACAACTTTGCTTAGCGTCTGCTGTAGCTTGCAGTGGTGATCAAAATTGGATGAGTGTGTCCAGAGCACTAAAAGGAATTGTTTTCTCTTACAATTCTCGTCCACAAGATTGGTTTTTATCAAAAAGTTGTGCTACGCAATATGGAAAATTATTGGAAAGTGTTGAAACACCGAAAAGAAAGAAGGTAAATTGAATTGAAATTAGTTAAAATCATTTGCGGAAGTTTAAAAATAAAATTTTATAGAGAACTGCATCAGAAAGAGATGGATCTTCAACAGAACAACCTTCGACTCCAGTTGAATCTTTAGTAAAGAAACTTACAGCAGAACGAATAATTGAGCTGAAAAAGGCCATTCTTGAAGAGCAACAAATGTATGCAAAATTGAAGGAAGAAATTCAATTTTTACAGAGTTCATCAATGGATGAGACAAGAATTCGAGAAATGTGGCATCAAATTGAACAAGAAAACATACAAAAAGAATGCGAAAAAGTTAAACATGATCAGTGGTTAAAAGAGCGAGAAGAGAAGAAACTTGAGCACGAAAACAAATGGCGTGGCCCTAAAGTAAATATTCGTCCACAAAAATCTATTGAAGAAATTGAGCCAGATACGACTACACAACAAGCAGGTACTTCGCCTCTACTCACTTCGCTTCTTAAATCACCATCACAAGCCCCAACATCAAATGTTCAGCAATCGATAGTCTCGAGTAGCAGCAGTAATTCGAATTCCGTTCGCGCCCCTACCATCACAAATCTCCTTACCGGTTCATCATCACAAACATCATCTTCATCACAATCATCTTTGGCTTCCAATACTCCTCTCATAACGCAAAATCCATCTGCACCAAACATTCTCATAAATGCTTCCTCTTCCACCAATATGGTGCCAAATGTTATTAATTCTGCTTCTGTTTCCTCTGTAGTTACACATTCACATTCAGCCCCAACTCTTATTGATTTACTTGATAAAAAATCATCACTCGCAGGTATTGTTACTTCGTCATCATTATCTTCCAGCGAGAAGCAGGAATTATTGATGTCAATTTCAGTTCCAGAACCGAGTAGCAGCGGTGCTGGCAAAGAAGGAGATATTGTAAAAGATGAAGAAGCTGAACTATTGGCTGACTTTAATGAAATCATTGATTGCGAGAAATTCGATATTGATGAAGATCTTGAGGACTTAAACTCAATTATCATGAATCCAGAAATTCTTGATGAAAAAATTTCCGATGGTGAGCCTATAAAAGATGCAGATGATTCTTCACAAGCGACATCAACAGATGATTATGATAAATTAAAAATTAAACAAATTGTTGATTCGATTCAAGATATTGCTGGTGAATCAGAAGTTCCTACTACTACAACAACAACAGCAACTGCTATAATTATTCCAGAAGAAACACAAGATAAAATTATACCATCAGTTGAAGAGACTGAAGTAGTTCAAATTCCATCTGAGGCAGAAAATTCAGCACCGACATCTGTTGAAATGATTGAAGCTCCTATTGAGTCAAATGATTCGATTATTTTACAGACAAAAAATGAATCACCTCTACCAGAGAGTACTAAAATTGTCATGATTTCAGATGAAAGCTCAAATACAAATGATAATGATCAGAAAAAGGAAGAAATGAGTGATAAAGTTGATACAAATGATGGAGATGAATCGCAAAGTATGAAATCTGATGAAATTAAAGATCCAAGTGGAGAAGATTCAAATAAAGAAACGCAAGCAACATTCCAAGGAATTCCAATTGGTGAAAGTGATGAAAATTCAGTAAGTAGTGAAAAGGAACAGAAAGAGACAACTGTTGCATATCCATTAGACGACTCAGATGATGCAATTTTTGAAGATGCAAGAGAACACCATTCAACAACTGAAAAATTACACGAATCAGATGTTGTTGTTAAAGAACAATCACCTGAAAAATCTCTATCTGAAGCACCTGAATCGAAAACACCAAAAACAGTTGTTGTAACCGAAAGTGAAGAAGCTTCACGCAGTGCTATCGATAGTGATGATGAGGTGGAAACAAAAACTTCAAGATCAACAAGTCGCAAAAAGGCAACTGATACACTAAAGGCAGATACACCAAGCAGCTCTACTCGATCACGAGATCATTCAGAGAACGATGACAAAAGTGATTCAACTCCGAGAACTAGAAGTCGTCATTCGTCAACTGCTGTTAGTGAATCTAAATCGACACAACTTTTTTCAAAAGAACAAGATCACAATATGTGGAAATCAAGATGGGAAGATTGTGCTAGAGAACTGCAGAAATTAAAAGATTTTTCACAAATTGTAGACAACAAAGTCATTCAAGATGATTATTATAAGAAAATTTGTCTGCATCCAATGAATTTGAAAATAATTGCTAAAAATATTGAAAATCATATTTCAACACTAAAAAGTGACGTTGATCGCGATTTTGTTTTAATGTGTACAAATATCATGATGATAAATAACAAAGGACAGAAATTTGATGAAATTGTACAACAATTTATGAGAGATGGCAGAGAAATTATAGATTCTCATATGAGAGTTGATGATGCCTATAAAAGCTATCGAAAACAAATAAAGAAACAAGTTCTTTGAGCATCAATAACATCATTAAGAGTGTTAAGACGAAGGGATACAAAAACTTTTACCTAAAAGTTTTATATGTCAACAATGAAAATTTTTGCAAACAATTATGCTAATTCTGTGTTGTATTTTAATTAAGATGTAAAATAAAAAAGAAAAATTGCGACAAAATAACGACTATTGTTAGTTATTTTTATTCATGTTACAGATAAAAGTGTTACACTTTGTTCACTTCCCTGACCTTTCCCAAAATTTTATACAATAGCTAATAATCTGACATGCAGGTCATTTTGACAAAATTAACGGGCTAAAATTATTATGTAAGCTTTTCTTTATATTTGCGAAATTTTATGACTGCATTGTTAGAAAATGAAAGTGACAGTTTTAGAATAAATTTTGAGCACTAAAATATTGAAACATCAAGTACTGAGCATTAATTTTTGCTTTTTGTATTTTTTCTCATGATAAAAGCTACAAAAAATTATGTTTTTGCATATGTTTTTAATTGATGTTAATCTTTTAATCTCATTTTAAACAAATTGTTTCTCATACAGATTTGCAAAAACTCAATTTTTCAACGCAACTTCCATTCATGAGCGTAGTAATGCTTACTTACATTTTCCATACTCTTACTCTTACTTTCGTTGAGTATAGCTTTATGTTCATGGAAAAAATGGATTAGTTAGTTACTGCTGAGATCTCATCGCGACGAGTCGAATGAAAGAGTGGAAAAAAGAAAAATTTATTAAAGTGCTATTGAAAGTAAAAGCTCTTATTAATAAATGAGCCAATAGTGCTTACTTTGTATGTAAGGAAAAAAGAGTACAAAATACAGAAAGAAATTGAGAGAGATAAGAGAAATATTAATGTTGTGCAATAATGAAGAAATGGTGAAGTTAATGAAGAATTAAATTGTGCATTACAGCATAGAAAAAGAAGTTTATTTCTGACGAGATTCAAGACGTGAAAAATGAATTTAGCGATACAAATTTAAAATTATTTTTTGGTGTTAACGAATTAAAAAAAAGAAAATAAGAAAAATGGTTATAAAAGGGTAATTGATTCGTTATTTGTTGAGAAAGAAAGAAGAAAATTGATAAAGTTGTTAAATTTATTATTTTTAGGAAATGATACTCATTTCTTTATTATTTTAAATAAGAAAATTTGATTAACGCATTGTGCATGAACTCGTAAATTTTGTGAACACAACGTGCAAAAAAAATTTTATGCTTGTGCTCTCATTAATATCTTATGATTAAAAAATTATATCACAAAAATACTTTTCAAATAAATAAATGATTGCTTTTGTCTTCTTGTATGCAAAGAAAACGCTAAAGAAATTAGTTTAAAAATTATTCAATCACACCATCGAAATGGAAAAGAAATTTACAATCAAATATTTGGCATTTTTGTGGATTATTTCGATTTCAACAACGCATTGTGGTAAGTGCAAAAGAAAGAAGAAAAAAACTCGTGAAGTCTTTTTAAACTTCCGCAATTAAAAGCCGCTATTGGCTAGTAAAGCAAATGCAAACTTATCAGGAAATTTCGTTAATTTTTAGCACTTAAACTTCAAATTACATCGCCAATTCATATTGTTAAAAATTTTAATCTTCCACAAAGACATGCAACTTTGCATCACAAGTCACCAAATGAAATGAAATTGCATATCAAAAAAGTTCTCAATATGCACACCGAAAATGCCACACTTGATCATTTCATCACGAAAATGTTTAATATTCAGAATTTAAATCCAACTTATGTTTTTCGATTGCCTGGTAAAAATCGAATTCTTACATTTCGCAAATCAGATTTTTCTATCGCAATTTTTCCTAACATCACAAACATTAATAAATTTAGTAAAAACAATCAAATGTTGCATTCATCGTCATCAACTAATCATCATGTAAAAACAAAAAGTGAAGAAAATTTGGATGAGTTGAAACATGAACGATTGATTTTTCAAAAGAATTTAAATGGCAATTACGATGATGCGGATTATGATGAGAATATGAAGAAAATTGTAGAAGAAAATGGTCGACAAGAGAGAGAATTTATTGAATTTTTAAATGAACTCAATGAGGATTTAAATGAAGAAAATTTAACAAGAAATATCAATGCACAAAAATTGACTAATCAAGTGAAAAAGAATTCAAAGAAGAAAGATGAATGGGAAGAATTAGGTCTTGATGGTTGGAGTGGAATGATGGTAAAATCAAAAGAAGAATTGCCTAAAAAAGAAAGAAATAAACAGCAGAAGAAAATTGTTGCGACTGCTTTAGTTCCTTTTCTTCATAATTTTGATCCTTTCTCAATACTCAAGTCACAACCGACAGCGACAAAAATTAAAACAAGTGTCAATAGACCTCAAATGACATCACATGAAATTGAAACAGAAGAGTTCAATAACCAATTGTCAATTTTACTTGAAGATGAAAAAATTCTACTCAATAGAACTGGACGGTTGCCAAACGTTCGTTGGCCTGTCACCTCAAACAGAAATCAACATAACGATGAAGATATTTACATAGCAAGGGCAAATAATCCATTTGGGCATTCAACTAAATGGAAATATAGGTATGATATTTATGATTTCATTATCTTCAAAAGTATTTACCTATCATATTATTCAACAATCATATGTCAACTCAAGAATTCTCACAATGAAAAACATTTAATTTTGCTTTCTTTCGAGTTGCGCACACACATATCATTAGTGTTGATGTGCCCCTATAAAAGACATTAAAAGACTGCATGGTAAATGTTATTGTAAATGAAATAGGCAATTGTTTTATTCACATATTGTTTAAATGTGAAATGAGACATTTTTCATGCATGATCTACATATAAGTAAAAATAAGGTTTTGTTATAAATCTTAATGCATAATCTTACATTTCTTTCTTTCATTGTTGACTTTCCCACCTTCATTTTAAAATTTTATGTACGATTATTTCGCAATTTCTTTAATTCTCAACTTCTTTTAATGCATATGAATTTATTGCAATATTCTGAGATGTAGGAAGTGATGAAAGTAAGCTTAATTCCACTCACGTCATTGTGTCATTAATAAAGAAGTCACTTTTTCTTTTATTCAACATTTTCTTGTAATAATATAAATTTTCTAAAGGTTACAAACTTTTAATTTACAGCAACAAAAAAGCATCGATGTTTTTATGCTTCAATCAAATTGCAAATAACAAGAAAGAAAACATGAAATGGTTTAAAATAATAGAACTGCTGTCAAGTTTTTGCCGATTCACACAATAATGCGCTTGTTAGTGCACACAAAAAAACCATGGCTGCAAGTTTTCTTGTTCAAGTTCAAAAACGCGCATTCACTTTCATATATGCTGTAATAAACACATGTGTTTGCAAGTAATAGATAAATTTCATCTTAAACTTGTTTCTATTACATAAACACTAACAGCAGCAGCCGACAATTGACCAGATTGGTAAAGAAAGCAATATTTTTTCGGATTTAAAGATGCAAAAACAAGGTGTGATCATATTGGCGTAAAATTTTTCAATAAAATGATTTATGACTGACTTGAACTTCACTAAACTATAGAAAAAGCTTTTTTACTTTCTTTCATGGTTACATTTTAATTGAAGTAACTCAAGCATTTTTAAATTTATCTCATTAAATTCGCTCACACAGATTTTATGAAAAGAGAGTTATAAAGAAGAAGAAATCTGGAACAGTTGCTGTAATTTCACTGTCATTGACATTGTATATTGTTCAGCATCGTTGCATCATCATGTTTTCTTTGTTTTGATGACCACAAGTAGTAAATGAGTTGAGAATTCATGAAAGATAATCACTGAAAAATCCAGACTAAGTCGCTTATGTAACTTTCCCATTATTATAGAAACTCAAGTGATGACAATTCACATCGTGAAGGAAGATCAAAGCGTGGTGTTGTTCATCTTTATTCAATGATTAAATGTGCAACTTCATGTGATCCCTTGCAGTATAAAGGGTAGAAAAATTCTATTTTTTTGATTTATTTAAACTCATTTTATTAATTTTGTATAGTTATGGATGCTATTGCGGATTTTTAGGCTCCGGAAGAGCTTTAGATGGAATTGATCGCTGTTGCAAAGCTCATGACTATTGCTATGGAAATGCTAATTGTTTCTTCTATACTGGTAAGTTTTTGTACAAATTTTAGTCATTGGACTGTTAGAATTTCTTTAAATTTAGCAAAATTGCAAAAATTTAAATTTTATTAAGAAAATTTCGCAAAACTTTTGCATAAATTTTCAGAATATTTGGTACCATATTTGTGGAAATGTTATAGAGGAAAGCCTTTGTGTGCATTAGATAATGGTGAATGGGGAGGTGTGAATAGCTGTGCAACAAAACTTTGCGAATGCGACAGAGCATTATCAAAATGTTTAAGGCAATATTATTGTCCCAGAAAGCGAGCTGTTTGTAGTTCAAACCCATTTAGATTGTTGCAAAATCTTGTAATGGTTTTCTAATGAGACAACAAAACGGTCAACTGAGTGTGTTGAAATATGATAATGCCAAAAAAGACTGCCACTTTTTCATCTTCATAATTTTTATTTTGATTGTGTAATTTTTTTAGATTGTAATTAAGAAATTTAAGCTTCGTTTGTAAGATAATAAACGCAAAGTTTTTGATTTTTTATGTATAGTTTAGTAAGTTCTTAATTGGAATTTAAGTATTTTTAGATTTAAAAATGTTTTTTTTAAATAAATTGAAAACTTTTATTTACAGATAGCAAAAAATTCAAAATTTTTAAAATAAATAAAGAATTTTAAATTAAAAATGATTAAAATCCAAATTTCTGAAAGTAAGAAATTAAAACAATTTTTGGTTAATTTTTTTCTCCAAAAATGAATAAAATTTATTCATTAAACATTTCTGCTGCATTCTTTGTTTTCATTTTCTACAAATTTGTTTTTTACATTCTTTATTTCATGCATATGAATCAATAAATCGATTCAAAATTCAATTTTTCTTTGCATTGCTTTTCTTTTTATGCAAAATATTTCTTTCCATTTTTGATTTTCAATTCTGTCTAGCGAAATTATAGAAAAGCTTAAAGTACGGAATTTTTATGAACAATTTCACAAAAATTTATGCAAAAAGCTTATTCTTATGGTTTTTTTTTATTTATTTGTAAAAAGGCACATTTATTCGTAGTCAATTTATTTTTTATTTAGTACTTTCAATTAATCTCAAATTATTTCATTCTAGTACGGAAGTTTATTGAAAATCAAAAAAGAAAATTTCTTGTGTTTTGACTATATAAAATGTTTTATGAATTTTTTCTTTCATTTGTATAAAAATATTCTTGGATTTTTCTTTTTTTATCATAAGATAATAAAAATGAAAAAACAATTCTATGGATACATAAAAAAGTTTACAAATACAAAGGCTATTTACAACATTCATTCATCATCATTCCTTCTTCTATTTTGCGAAGATTTAACAGCACAAAAAGAAGAAAGACTTGTTCTTTTTACAGCAAATTTCTAACAAATCTTTGCGTCTTTTTTCCAAAAAACAATAAATAATAAATAAAAAATAGTACGAACATCCAATCATCATTCTGGGATTTCTTTTTTTGTTGTTTAATTGCAACATTAGATTTACATTCTGAGGTAAATTAAATATTGCTCAAGTTTTTGAGAGTTTCACATCATTCTCATATTAATTTTTTAGATAATTTGTCGAACACATAAAAAAAATTTATTTACTCATTTTAATTTGGAAATTGAAATAAAATTTGAAAAATTTTTCATTTTTGAATAACTCAGTAGATAAAAAGTTGAATTTTTAATCCATACGATACGAAATTAAATTTCGTTAGATCAATGAATTCTTCGAAGTCTACCATAATATATCTTTTGTGATTTTTAGTCATTAATGTGAGAACTTTTTGTAAATTTTCAAATTTGGCTTGTAAAATTTCTACATTTTGTTTTGTAGGAATTTTACAATTTTTGTAAAATTTCTAGATTTCGTTTAGTTGAAATTCTACAATAAAAATGTAAAAATTCAAGAAAAGTTGTAGATTTTTTTACAACTCTATTAGCAAAGAGATGTAAATTCACAAATTATCTTTTTAAATTTTTCTCATTTTAATTTCAAATTCCAAATTTCTACATTTGAACTCGCAGTGCATTTTAAAAATGTGTGAAAAATTTCTTAACAAAAAAACTTTTTAAATTTGTCCTTTCTATTAAATAAATGCTTTAAATTTCACATAAAGCTAAGTATTTAATTTTATGATTTTCTTTCCTTATCATCCATCTGTTGCTTTCATCTTTTTGTGTGTCTGTGTGATGCAAAATTCTTTTTTGCTGTGAGCCTTCGCTTCGAATTCGATTTGCAATTTTTGTTTTCAAAAGTTGTAAGTGTGTGCTGCTGTTTCAATCATTTTTGGAGTTTCAATTTTTCAAAAATTTCATTTCATCGATCTTCATCGAAAGTTATAAGTAATGTGTCACCGGCACGGTAAATGACTTCGACTGAGCAGTACCTCAAGCCAGCAGGGACAACTTGTGACATCTTGCCGGGAATAGTTTTGACCCCAGCCTTTTGCAAAGCTTATTCTTACGCTATGCGTGTCAACTGGACCAAGTTGAATGCCACTTATCGTCGATGGCCAAATTATAGATTCGTTTACTCTAAAAAAAATAAAAATGACTCATTAAGAAAAAGAAAATAATTAAGAAATTTTTAAAATTCTTACTTTAAGGGATCAAATGCACGAATGCAATGGCCAGGCGGAATTTTGTAAGGACAAGGAATCGTTGCTCTCGAATCCATGTCACATAATGTCGGTGAATGTACAAATACTGGTTGTGATGATCGATTATAGAGCCAAACACCATCTGACTCACGACTTAATGTTACTCCTATAAGAAATTTAAAATAAACCGTTAAACTTTTTGAATTTTATTAAACATAAATAATTTAAAATTCTTACCAAGTCCAATTTTTTCCCTCGTTTTCAATACTAAATCAGGTGTCTTTGTTGATCGCTGTTGTGCAATGGTTTTTATACAGAGTCCAGCGCCACGAGTCTGTTCACCAAAAACATCAACAGCTGAATCTTCTACAGGTACTTTTGAGCCAACACGTTCACTTAATTCCCAATAGGCGAGCTGACACCACCAACCTGTTAGTGACAGATCTGCAAAGATAATTAACGAAAAAGGAATTTTAATTTTTTGGCTCCAATCATTAAAAACTGACGTAATTAAAGCTGTTTTAAAAGTAAAACTGTGTCACATTGCACAGAAAAGTCATTAAAGTGACAAAGTTTTTTGCATATAACAAAGGAAAGTCATTAAACTGTCGTGCTTATTTAGACATTTCCTGTCTGTCTGCATTTAATGAAATTAAATGAATTTCTGTCAGTGTTACTTATAAGTAAAATATGCATTTTTAAACTGTCAAAAGTTGCTCTTTGAAGTTTGCTTTTTAAATTGTGATGAATGATCAGTTGCGCATGAAGAGCAAGAGTGATCAATGGATCATTGTCAATTTGAGTTTTTTCTTAAAAATGAATTAATTAAGATTTTAAAATTTGACAATTGCAATGAACCAGAAATTGAAGACTTTTCCACGCTTAATTAATGCAATTAAAAATTCAAAATCAATCGCATGATTGAATCGACAACCGTAATAAAAATCTATAAATGACGAAAGGAAAAAAATTAAAATTATAGCATGAAGGATGGCGCCAGGCAGGTCTTAATTTAGCGAAAAAATAAATATACAAAAACTCTATTTTCTGGTTTCAAGGTTTTTTTTCCAAAATGAAATACAGCTTGCTCGTGTCAAGTCCATTTCCAGTAGGCAAAGTGTAAAATAAAATTTCAATTTTTTGCTACAGAACAGATAAGAAAGCAGAATATAAAAATACTTTTAATCACTCTTTACATTGTAAGGGTGACAAGATTATAATTTTTATAATTAATAAAAGTCACACTAATTTATGAATCAAGTGCTCATAAATTCCAAAAACCAACGACAGTTTTCAATTTAATTACAAATTAGCGATAATAAAAATAAAAATTATGACTTGTCGCTCTACATTTATTTTATTGCACACAATATGCTCCACAAATGACATTTATTACTAAAAAATTAACAACAAATGCAACCGCAAAGTAAAATTTCAAGGTGAAGAAATTTTTAATAATCTTTCTAAGATTAAATGTGATTAATTGTTCTTTGATAATGTGAAGCTAGAATCTTCTGGTTTTTACTAAATGTAAGCTAGTAGAAAGTAGAATTATCATTTTTTTGGGTTTTCATTATCTTATTATTGACAATTTTTTAATTAATTTAATTTGCAAATTTTAAAATTGTAAACAATAACAATTAAATATAAACAAAAGAAAATGTAAACAAAAATATCAAAACAAAAGAATTTAAAGACTGAAAATTAGTATGGTTTATTAATAAGGTATATTTTTAATTTATGCAAGTTGAATGCAGCATTTTACAATTTTTGTTTCCCTTTGAAAACTTGTAAAATTTGTCAATTAATCAAAAGTAGTTACTCTTGTTAAATTTCTTCCTTCGTCTCATTTACGATCAAAAAACAGAAAACAGGAAAAGTGTGGTGTAAAAAATTATGAAAATTAATTTTCTGTTTGAAGTTTTATTGGCTTTAACTTCAACACTTCATTTATTAATAAAGTAAAATGTGCGCTTGTGGAGATTCGATCGAGATTAATTTTCTTTCATTAAATAAAAGCTAACGAAAAAAAAAATTACTCAACTTCCTCTTGCAAAATTTAAAATTCTCTTCATCGGTCATTCATCTGCTTAATTCATTCATTACTTTTAGGCACACACTCAGTATGACCTCAATTTATTGCCTCATATACTAGAAGCTAAGTTTTAGCATTTTTTATTTCATGAACGAGCTCTAACCAACAATGAATGAATGAAAAGTAAAGAGGAAATAATTCCGCAATAGATTGGCGCCATCGATGTGCGTGTAGACGACTTTGCATTATGAGAGAAGTCTATTAAGTCGTCGTGTAAAAAGGTCAACTGAAATGGACTCATTTAATAAAAAATTCTCAGAATTTTTCAACTAACCAAAAATATTTCTTCATGTGTGAATTCTAATCCCAAGAAAAATGAATTTCTTTCCTTTTCTTTCTTTTTATCGTACAAAAAAGACAGAAAGCGGCACATGTTAAAGTGTGTGCGCTTTGTGAATGTGAATGTGCATATGTGAGTATATTTCAACGCATACACCTTTTTCACTTCTTTTTCTTTTACTAGGCGCCATCAAAACACACAGTTGAATGTGTCTAGTCTAGTCAATGACTGTTTCTACACACACTCAACGGCGCGCTCTCATTTCTTTTTTAGAAGAAATTTTTTTCCTTACAATTTTTTGAGTACATTTTATGCACATTTTATTACTTTTTAAAATTTTATGACTTGCGATGAGGTGAAATTTATTTAAATGCCTTGCGGATTAAAATTTTAATTATTAAAGACAAGTTCGTGGATTTTATACTTTTTATTGTGATTCATAATGACATCAGATACAATAAAAATACTTTTTTATGTTCTTTCTTTTTCCTTTTTTTGTGTATGTTCGTAATAATTTTGAATTTGTGAAATTGTCCGTTCAATAAATCATTTTAAAATGTTAAGAATCTTTAATTTTAATCGTTAAAAATATGATGAAAGTTTATTTTCTTGGAATGGATTATTATTTTTGTAGTATAGTTTATTATTGAATAAAATTCGTCATTAGTATTTAATTTTGTAAAAAATTTATTATTTGATAATACATTGATCTTAAAAATTATTTTGATCTTGAACTTAGAAGCTTTTTGATCTTAAATTTTAACTTGATCTTAAACTGTTTATCTTGATTATTTCATTTGATCTTAAAAACAGTTTTAATCTCATAAATATTTAAAATTCAGGTCTTTAAAAAAGAGTATTTGCGGACAGATTAAATAATCCTACTCTTAATTCTTTATTCTAAGAAAATGCGTTAAAATGATATTTTTAAACTGAAAGAAATTAAGAAAATTCTCATGAAAAAACGATAATTTTGTCTGTGCTAAAAAGAAATGAGTTCTCATGAAAATTTTTTGAATCTTCATATTTTTTTAACAAAATATTCTTTGAATAAAGCAGCACAGCCGTCTCCAGACAATTGCAATTAAAATCAAATTATTGGGAAAGGAAAAAAGAGGCAGAAAATTGTGCGTGTCTCTTCTTTGACTTTTGCTGCTTGATTAAAAAAATTGATTGAAATGAACCGGCATGAAATTTTTTTATGTGAAAGAATTGCAGCACAAAAGGGAATTTGCGATTGTCTCAATATAAAATGACTCGGGTTGTTACTTTTAATATTACAAAAAGTCAATCAACGACCACCCAACGATGTCCGTAAAATGATGTTGATTAAATTATTGACTGCTGTGTGGCCGTTCATGCTCGTAAATCCGAAGATTATTGTGAAAAAATTTTGACATTCTATCATTTATTCACGCAATCAAAGTCATCAGGTCTCAACTATCGCTCGTATAAATCATCTTGACCTTCCACAAAAATAAAAAGTATTCCATAGAGGCTATTAAAAATTTTTAAGTCACATAAAATCATCATCAAGACATAAGACATCAAAATAAAAGAAATATTTTGCATTAAAAAATCATCGTTGACGTCTCTTTGATAATTTTCCTTCACTTCTAGGAAGTGTCGTTCTTAATACATCATCAGATGGTCAAGCAAACAAACAAACACGTAAAGCAGCAGTAGGGAGGGCGATGAAATGTTTGTTGGGATTGAAGCCAAACATACCGCTGAAATCTGTCATGGACTTGAAATTCGTCAAGTGTACAAGTTGAGTTAATTGCCATGTGGTGATGATCACGTTAAAGAATCGTGTCCATAAAAGAAAATCTCCTTAATTGTAATCTCGTTAATTATTTGAGAGCTTTATTCTTTTGCATGTTTCGAAAAAAATCTTCATGTTTACACATTTGTGCAGACAATGAATTAAAAGATTCCGCTCCTTAATAAATCAGTTGTGGGTTGTCATTTTGTGGTTAAGACAATGATAATATAAACAATATTCTACTCTTCTTTTTCTTCTTGTTATCGTTTCAAAATAACCACAAAAATCGAAAACTATGTATTCGGAAAATTTTTATTGTTTTCAAGGAGAAGACAATTTTATTTTTTAACGAAAGAAAAGTTCAAATTAATATTTTGTTAAAAAATATTCGTTTTTCGGTAAATATTCTTCGTTAAAAATTTTTGATTGCCTATCAATAAAAAATTTTTTTTAAAGAAAAAATAATTATTGAAAAATGTTTGATAACAAATCTGTATTGTTTATAATGATTTGTATATGTTCTGGTAAATTTTTAAAACAAAATATTTTTTGTTAACTTTTTTGAAAATTTTCATATTTGAATTATTTTAACGATACTTTTCTTTAAATCTCTGTTTAGAAATTGTAAATAATTTTTTTCGTTAAAGTTTATTTAAAAATATTCGTTTGAAATTTTAAATTATCAAAATAGATCAAAATTTTCCTCCCCTTTTCACTTATTCATTTATATGTGTGTATAAGAAAACTACGCGACTTGATTTATTGTTACGCGCGTGATTAATCAAAAGAAAAATAGGAGAGCAACAGCAAGAAATTTTCTTAGTCAACATCGTCAGTCGAGTCAGTGATCTACGATGGCGCCTAGTGTCCACACAAATATAGTATAACCCACACGCACGCTATTTGAAAATTAAGAAAAAGAAATAACGAGACTAATTCCATGCTTTCCTCATTGTTAAATGACAAACTTTGCACTTGACGTGTGTTGCACATCATCCCAAATGACTGTATGTTTACACATTGTGTTGTTTGATATGATACAACAGAGTGCAACAACAGGCCACGATAAAAATTCTCAATTCAATTTAAATAAATGTTTTTCAAGCTTACTAGCGGCGCCAGGCAGTATTTTTTCTATTTTTTTATTCTACTGTATACATTTTTTTTCTCGCACTTTACCTCACAGAGTTCGCTCTGTCGACAGAAAATTGAGTCTTAAAATAGAGAAAAGAAATGCATATAAAGTATAAAATACTTATCTTTACACATAAAAGTGGATTATTTCACTTTTTTTTGCGTCATTCAAAGTGATTTCCAAATGAATTTTTTTTGTACATTGATAAAAAAAATTTCATTTCACCATTTCTTGCCACGTGATAAAATGCTCGAATTTGCAGGGTTTAGTCATAATAATAAAATTCCATTTCTCATTATTCGACCTTCTCAATGAAAATATAATGAAATGCGTGTAAAAACGAACGACAGCACCGCGATGTTTTTTTTTCTTATCTAGACGACATTGCCTTTATGTACATACAATTTTTTATATTATTGACAAAAGAAAAATAAGGGAATTCTTATCGTTGCTTGGCGCGCGTATTTTTTTCTCTCTCACCAAAACGATTATATGATTTTCACATTGTCTTCTTCAGTAAGCAATAAAAAAATTTGTAAGTGAGAGGAAAAAATTTGGCAACAGAGTTTGATAAGATTAAAATTCTTATCAGACGATTTTTGAGTTTCAAAATTAAACTTTTTTATGAGTTCTAATTATAAACGAGTTCTTACCTAATTAAAAGTCTGATAATGCACTTGGAAGTCGAATAATTTTTTTTATTCATTCGGTGTTTATAAAGAAAGAGAGAAGTGAAATGGCACAGTAGCAAGTGATTATGTAAACATTCAAATCTTTGCTTTGTCTCTGGTATATACACACATGCACTTTTTCTTCTTATGTTTACTCTGCATAGTTATTGAATTCTTTCCAAGTTAAACTCTTTTTTCTACTGTAATTCTTGAAACAAAGTAAATTTCACCTCGAGATTCATTTTAAATTTCCTTCACAACTCACTTTGAAGAAGAAGTTTTCTTTGATGTTTCATATAAGTAATGAAAGCCACCTACCAGCAACTATTTTTCTCTTTCTTTCTTTCACTCTCTCGTGTTGAGTTTTAATTAAAAAGAAATTTTTTGATAGAGATAAAAATGTAAATATTAAATGTTATTTTATAATTATGGAAATTGAATCTTTAGAATTTTATGAATTTAATTATTTTTCTTTCTTTTTCAGTAAAAAAACAGAGTTATTTGTTTGTTGATACGGAAGTCGATTTAATTCCTGAATTGAATTGAAAAAATGAATTTTCGACATTTCTCAGTATTAAAAATAATTTTATATTAGATTCAAATTAAGGTTTAAGAACAAACATTAAAGGATCAAAATTTTAGAATCATGTTTAAAAATTAAAATTTTAAGATCAAAAATTAATCTTAAGATCAAGTTCAAAATTTAAATTACAAAGATTCTTTATTTAATAAATTTTTACATTAAAAATAAATTTGACAACAAAATACCGATCTATATCAGTACAATCTGCTTTCGATTCCGTCACTAAAAATTACTGATTATTGAGTATTTTTGAAAGAAAAACATAAATCAGATTACTACTCATATGTGCAAAATATTTTTGTAAAACAATCTCAGATCAAGAGACAAAAAGTTAATCAACAAAATACTATTCAAAATGAGTCATCTGTGATCAAACAAGTCAAGTTAGCTATTTTTAGACGAAAAAATCAATTAATTCAATTTTGTTGTTCTTCTCATTCTTTCTATCCAGTTTTTTTCCTCTCTTTCTCGTTCTGGTAAAAAAATTTTAGGCAAAGACTTTTTTTACCTTAAATAAAAGTTTTGCATTAAAGAATTTTTTATCATTAATATCTCTCTTGGTGTTCAATAAACTTCTTCATCATTTCCATTTGGAATCTCATTATAATAATAAAAATGTTTATTCCTCTACGAAAGAGAAAAGCAATTAAAATTCTTAAGAAATGATGTCATCAGAAAAAGGTAAAAGTTATATCATCTTGAAATAAGAAAAAAACTGTCAAAGTTCAAATACATTAATAGTTTATTGCAATGTTGATAAATCATTGGAATTCAAGAAAAAAAAATTGTAATTGTAAAATAAATAAAAATTCAATGTAATAAATGCAAATTTTTTGCAAGTATAAATTAAAAGTGTGAGAATAAATAAATGCAAGTCGACTAGACGGTGAAACTTCAAATAAAAGATAAATATACAGTCGGTCGACTGACTGTTGTTATAAGTCGCTACCTAACTTGTATTGCATTGAATTATTGAGGGAGTTAAAATTCTTCAATTCAAAATAGTTTCACTAATTCCTAAAATATTCACGAGATGTCTAAATGGAATAACATCAGTCGTTCTAAATTTTTTTACTATTGAAGAAATTTTTATAGCTGTTACTGAACAAAAACAGAAGAAAATATTTCTCGCTGTCGATGACAATTCGTATCAAAACATTTTTTTGAGAGTATGAAAGAAACAGAGATGAGAAATTTATTGTAGACATTTTTACTGCTTCAAATAGTTTCATTTTTATCACAATCACAATAATTTGACAGAAGGCAGAAATTAATGGACAGGATGTTGACGATGAAGATAGACGAATTTAAATTTAGACAAGGTAAAAAGAAATGTGAGGAGTAAGTAAGAATGAGATAGTCAAAATTTATAAAACAGACAACATAAACAATGAAATGTCGTCTGTGAATATTTTGACATATCAAAGAGAGTAAGTGAGTGAGAAACATTGTTTGTGCGCAATTCAATTATCGCACAAAACAGTGGGATAATAAATTGAAATATTTTTGTGTGTTTTCTTACCTTGTGACGTTTGGGAGCGATCACCTTTTTCTAGGGAGAAAAAAATGTCGACACGTGTCGTTGGTAAGATGAAAGAACTTTAATTATTTGTGAGAGTTTTATCAAATGAAAATTTTCTTTGAAATCTGTCCAAATTTTTCTTGGTTTGGTCTTTTTATCTCTATAACTCACTAACTTTTAAACTTTCAATGATCTTATGAAAATTTTAATGTTTAAAATTTTTTTGTTTTGATTTTTTTATTTAAAATTTTTTGTTATTGTTTACAAATGTTGTTATTAATTTTTTCATTATGAAATCATTTAAAATTTCTTAGAAATTTAATAGAAAGCTGTCAATTTTAGGAAAAGTTAAGCTAGAAAATAATAAATAAAAACAATTCTATGTTTACTCAACTTTCTTCTAGTGAAAACCAGAATTTTCTATCAAAACTATGATTAATCCTTTTAATCAAAAATTCTTTGATTTAAAAATAGATTTTATGAACTAATCTTAGATTTATCAAAATATTTTTAGCATTTTTATATCGATAAGCTTTGCAGTAATCTATTTCCTTTCACTTACATATTTTCTTCGTTCATCAATCAGTGCTGTAATTGAAAGAGTACTGACATTTCTGCAACATTGTTGATGTAAGAAATTAGTCGACAGTCTACATAAATTAATTCGTTTCGCGTCGATGAATGCGTTGACAGGTTAAGTGAAACTCTCTTTTAATTTATTTTATTAAATATCTTTTCTTTTCTTTTTTGAGTTGGGATAAATGTGTCAAATGGTATGTGACGATCGTCGGCATATTTTCTTAACAAAGTCAATTAGGAACAATCATTTCATTAGGCATAGAAGAGAGAAAAAAAATTTCAATTTAAAATCATAAAAATTAATTTCAATTTCACTCGAGTGTAATAAATTTTCATCGCCGTCTTTCTTTGCAAGCTTTGTGCCATTAAATCAAAAGGAAAATTGCAATTAAGAAATTACTCAGCCCGCTAGCACATTCCACAACACTCGAATGTATAATTTATGCATGTACATTTCATAACTCTGTCATTATTATGATTTGTACGCACATATTTGTGAAAATTTGCATAAAGTATGTCTTCTAATTGAAACAACATTGTTGCAAACATTTTGCTAGTTGAAAATTATGACAATTATCTTTCATAAAAAGTTCTCTGCCGTCTGTTGTTGATAAATTACGATTACATTTTGCATTGAATTAACTACCTATATGCATATATTCATACATATACACTTAGACCTGTTTTCTGTTTGCAACTTGTTCCACACCATTCACTGTGCGCAGTCAGGCGCCATCCATACATTTTTCTTCTTACTTTTAGTCAGTGGCGGGCATATTTATATATGTACAATGTTGATCATCATACATACACAAGAATATGCTTTTTTATTATTGTCTTATAACAATAAAATTGACCTCTTTTCACACTTTGTGCTCATAACAAAAATAATAATAATTCACAACTTCATAACGGAACGATTTTTTTACGCTTTGTCATAATGCAATTTATATGATATTTCTATACTCGCACTTTGTAGGCATCAAAGCGAGTTATTCTATGTCTGAGCTGTTGCCGCCATGTTATGCCATACAGACATAGTGAGCGAATAATCTAATCAGATCACCACTGACTGACTGCCGCCATCAATATTTATATCGGTGTCGCCTAACTTGTATTTATCTTGACATCATCTCTCAAGCAGAAATTTTTATTTTATTTCCCAAAAATATAAAATAATTTTCATTCTCTCGCTTTTGTGTTTTGCTAAATTAGCACAAATTTTAATACATGTAAAGAGTGAAAACTTTTTATTTAATTTAATTAGCATCAGATGACAATGAAAAAAATAGCTGAGTTGTTTCATAGGTGAATGAGACTTGCCTTTGTCACGCTATGCTTACAATCAAGAAACTTCATCCCCTTGCGCTCTTAATTCTACTACTTTACTGATTAGATAATCAATTAATTAGTGTTATCTATTTTTGGAGACGTTGGGTGGGTAAACAACCTGTCGTCATTAATTTTAACTTTATGAGCATGTGTGAGAGGTATGATAAGAGTAATATCTTTAGTTTCATTCAAAAAACGTAGAGAAGGCACTTGTAGTTAAGTAAATAAAGTTTTTTTTTATATTCCTAAGATAATGAAGGATTAAGCAGAAATGATGAAAAAGTGATATAGCTAACAATTGCCACGCGTTTAGAAATAATAATGTCAAGGAAACTTTAAATAAAACTCTTGTGCTTTATCAAAAAAAATTGAAGAGTTCTTTTGTTTATCATTTTCTACTGAAAATTTTGATTTTTAGACTTGATTATTTCGTTTTAAAATATTTGTACATTTCTAAGGACTTTGAATGACATGGAATTTTTTCAATAAATTTTCAAGTATTTAGGAAAGAATTTAGTAATTTAATGATTTGCTAGAATTCAAACAAGATAGAATTTTTAAGATCAAAAAATTAAAATTAGTTCAAATTTCAAGATTAAGTTCAAAACATTTAAATATCAAGACCATTTTTTAAATTAAAAAATTTTAAGATCATGATTAGAATTTAAAATCAATTTTTAAATCTTTGCTTGAATTTAAAAAATGAAATTTAAGAATGAAAATAAATTGTTTGCAACAAAAATAACATCTAAAGATTAATTTTGTATTACTGGTTTAATCAATTTATAGACATATATCAAAAAGTATTATCATGAAAACAAACAAAAAAATATCTTCATTCATCTATTTGTTCTCGCCATTTAAAATAAGACAAGCCGCGCTTTAACGATAAAGATTATAAAAAGATATATTGAATTCGCTTTTCCTTCCTTTTGCCCTTATCAAAAATTTTAAATGAAACTTAAAATCTGCTTGTGTGTTATATGAATACATCATCTGATAAATACTTCTTTTTTTTTCTTAAAATGATGATGCGAAGAGAGTCGTAAAAACCAACCAAGCAAATTTGTGCTGTTTTGTTTTAAAATATATGTATGACATCGCCTCAGCGAGTTTAAATATAAAAATTTATTTTAACAAACTATCATGAAAAATCATAAATTTACTAATCACATTATGTAGATTTCAATATATCAAATATCAAAGACATTTCCATAAAAACTTAAAGATTATTGATAATGGATGCTCCTTCATCTTCTCCTCTTTTTCAATCCACTTATATCTTACTGTCACGATTTCCTAGACACAGCTCATACTCTCATATCGGACTCTACAAAAGAGTTATATATTCAACGACAATAAAAAATGTGTGTATGTTGCTTCTTATATTCTTTTATGAATGGAAGATTAGGCAATTCACATCATCTCTGTTTCTTTCATATTTTTTTTTTTTTGTTAATGAATTTCTGGATTTTCTTCTCTCCGGTGTTTTATGGTTTTCTTGATAATTTTATGTGCGCGGATTTTGCTTCTTTATAACTTTTATATTTTTTGATGAACGCGCGTGTTTTTCATCACTCGATTATTGATGGATGGATGTTTTTTTTTGTGAAGGTGGTGAGTTCATCAACATAATAAGATTTTTTTACTTTTTATTAGATAATTTTAATGACGAAAAAAAGAATTGCAATTATTGATAAGAAAGTTATAAAAATTGCAATTGCAATAAATGATAAGACTCATGATAGCAACAAGACATAATTTTTTATAGAATCGAGTAAAGAATTTTGGCGTCAGGTTTAATGACACGAGTGATAGTAACCAGTAAAAAAATATATAAAAATAACTCGTCACCGACATGAAAAGACAAACAAAAATTTGTAATCATACATGACCATTATAATGAAGTAGCAGCAATAAAAAAAAACATTTTTTAAACCGATAATGAGCGTCAAATTTGTATGTGACAAATTTTTATGTCGAGTATAATGATCTCGAGTGTGTTGAATATTTGATAAGTCAGAAGGGGAATCAATTCGAATTCAATTTGTGTAATAATGGAACTTGCTCTTGTCGGAGTTTTTTGTGTAACGTTTGAGTGGATTTTATAAGAAAGACAATAATATTTATCAATTTTGTTTACTTCTTTGGGAATTTTTTAAAAATAAAAGAAAGATAAGATTTTCCTTAATTAAAATAGCCAGAATCATCCAGTTTCTTTTATTAATATTGTACTTTTGAATTATTGTTATAAAAGTTCACATTTTATTATTGAAATTCTTCTCTAAATAAAAACAATTCAACCGTTATATTTAAAATTTTCAAATTCAAATTGACCGTTACAAATGAAATTGATGCTTTTTCAAAATTTATCTAGCAAAACACAAAAAATCTATTTGCATTAAAAACAAAACAATAAGAAAACTTTTATAAATTAGCATACACGAGTTCATCTTTTTTATCTTAAGTGAGAAAGAAGAGAATTTTTTTAGCGATGAAGGTAAGAAATTAAAAATGAATAAAAGCCAAAAGCTGGTGAGGACGCGCGAAACCTGTTTCGTTATTTTATATATATTTTAACTTGACATCGAAGAATATCGACAACTACATACATGTTCATTATCACGTATTCTCCATCGTCGTATGTCATTTTACGCCAAAGTAAAAGAGAAAGAGATTAAAAGAAAATTCACTTTTTAAATATTCTAAAATAATTGACCATGAATTGATAATTGTTGTCGCAATAAAAACTCTCTTTTATTAGTGATCTGCCGACATTATGAGAACAAAATTTTATTTTATTGCTAAAAAAGAGTGTGAGAATGGCGTCAAAAGTGGCAGTGTCAAGAGGGACACATATGTGAGTGTTTCTTTTTACACAAAGTGTATGAGACATTTAATGAATTTCTTGTGGCATTTGTGATGATTTACGACATGTTTTTTGTGCACTAATAAAAATTTTTTTTCTTAGACTTTCAAAGAGTGACAACTTGATAATTTTCGTGACATACATATAATAGACATGCTCGAGTTGCTACCTTTGACTTTTTTTCATAGTTTGACAAGCGGAAAATTAATTCGATTCCGGCATTTTTTAAAATGAGATTTTGAGCAAGTGATAAGAGTGATCATCAAAGAAACTTTATACGTGTGTCATCTTTTAAGAGATATCTCTACTTTGGTACAAAGTGAGTGACATAAAAAATTAAGAAATCCACGCTTATGCCTGTTAAAATGAAGAAATTAATAAATTCAAAATTTTTAATGACTATAATCCGCAATGGCGCTTGACGACTCGCAAAAAATTCATTTTTTTATCATCTAACTTTCATGCTCGACTTATTTCACACTGGATATCGTCTGCATATTTTTTTACCTGTCTCAAGCCACGTAGCTGCGCTAATTCAACTCATTTTCACACCGAATGCCATCCAATATACATTATGAGCCGCTTAATCTTTTTTTTCAAAACGTGTACAAATTCCTGGCGCCTGACTCTTTACACAAAGTTTTATTTATTGCATTACGATATATTTATATATGAATATGAATGATATTTAGATTGCCGACTATATTTTTACTTTTTATTAGCGCTTTTTTCAAGAGCCTTTCATGAAGCGCAATTTTAAATCTGTTTTCATTTTGAGTTAGAAATAAAAATACAAGGTGAAGGAAATTTTAGTATTTTCTACTTAAAATTTTTATAGTCAATTAGAAAATTATTATTTACTTTACTAAATTTTAAATTATTGTTTGCGCTTCTTTCTAAATTTAGAACTTTTTGTTTAAAAATTAAAACTAAAAATTTAAGGAAAAATTCAACTTAATTTCTTTTTTACTTGTGAAATAATGTATATCAGTTGTATTTTTTGGGTAATTAAGTATCTTAAAGGTAACTTTGACGAGTATTTTATGAATTTTTATATATTTCCATAAAGTTTCATTTCATGAACTTCTTTGTTTACATTTTTTATTATTATTGTTTTGATTCCTTTGTTTACATTTTCAAATTTTGTTTTGTTTACGATTTGAATTTTTATTATTTTCAATTTTCTTTTGAAAATTTAAACTTAAATTTGCAAATTTTCAAATTATTTTTCCCTTGAAGAAAAGCAATAAAAAAATGAAAATCTGTCTTAATTTGTTTATAGATATTTTCTATTTCTCTTTAAAAAATTTATATTTTAAAGAAAAAAATTTTCACAATTTAAAATAAAAAGAAAAATTCTCATCAATTTTCATGCAATTAATGCCAACAACTGTATTTAACTAAACAAACTATAATTTACGACACATTTTCCATCAATAAATGTATTAATAAAATTTTTCTCCCTATTTACAGCACCGCGCAAAAATAAAAGCAAAGCGCCAATGACAACAACAAAGTGTAAAAACTCGACGCCTCGTTGTCGTGTGTGTGTGAAGGAGTCATATGGTAGAGACGTGTTTGGCTCATAAATTTCACGTTAACTATGAGAAAAAATCATTAATAGCTAAGCGCAAAACGCGACGTGGAGGAGGCAGCAGTAAGATCGATAAAATTTCAGTTATTCACAAAATTACATCATTAATTTTAATCTTATGGATTTGTTTGTTTGTCTCGCTCGCACACTTATAATGAATGAACATCAAAAAATGAAATTTATTTGCTTTTGTCTTGTCACCTGCCATGAAAGGCATCAAAAGAAGTAAGACAATGTTTATATTAGATTAAAGAACATGTCACGGTCATAGCTGATAATGATAACCTGCTGAGGTAATGCAGCTAATTTCAATCACATTAAAGTCTCATCTACTGCCAAAAAATATAAAGAAAAACGTCAACGTCAAACTATGACGAGACAGACTCATTCAACTGTATATAAGAAGAAAAAAAAAGAAATGGGAAAGTCTTCATCAATTATAAACTTAATTTTACTTTTTTCTAGAAAAACTTTCATCGCCATCATCATCAGCAGCAGCCAAAAAAAGATGAAAATTAGACAAACAAATCATAAATTTTTTTTTCTCACTCGTGTATGTATGTGCGACTTCTTCTGTTCTTCTCGACCGGAGGCATGTTTATTTTCATATTGTTGATCGACATGCGGCTTTCACGAACTTACTAAGACTACTATTTGGACTTGAGCCTTGTATGTGAAAAACGCCGAAAAGAAAAACTATTTTAAAACGCCACGCACGCTGTCAAAGTATTTCTTTCTTTTTTTGCTCATGTCTTCTAAATTATTTTAGAATGAGCGACGCGAGGAAGTCGCCTTTATTTGTTGTGATGAAAAATATCAAAATAAGAAGAAATTGAGTTGGAAAACATGTCCACCGTGTGGGGTTTTTCCTCTTTCCTTTTTGACTTTTGGATTGGTTGCTAAGCTGAAAAGGTTCTTGAAATTCAAGACTTTTTCAAATGTTAGCTTTTTGGATTTGTAAAATTTTGTTTGAAAATTTTTGAAATTGTAATTCTTGATAAGTTTCAAATGAGTTGAAGAAACTTTAACTTTGTTTTTATTGAAAAAACAAAATGCATCATTCAGTTTATAAACAAGCAAGTAAATACAGAGAAAAAAAAGCCATTAAATCATTAAAATTTCCTTGAATTCCATTTAAAGATAATTTCAACTCAAACATATCATATTTTATTTCAACTGATCAAATTCGAATCAACTTGCATGCATCGTGCTAGTTTGCACTCTTTTTTACCATATTTGTAAATATTTCTTTCTTTCTCTTGCGCGCTATTTAATTTGAGATAGTCATTCAAGCATAATTAATGGAAAGCGCTTTACAAATGTGGAAAAAAAGATGAAATTCATAACACAGTCGTATTAAATTGCGAGCAAAAACATTTTTCTTTCCTTCTTTTCATATACAGACTTATTTCTGTATGCTCACTTGATATTTCAAGTGTTTGCGCGAAAAAAAATTACTACAGGCGCCAAATGCTGAAACGTCACCATACTTTAATCGTTGTGCGGCCTTCATAATAATTTTTTTATTATCATATACACCCGAACATTTTTTTATTTCATATATACATATGAGAATGCTCTCGTATACGATGTGCTGTAGTTTTGTTAAATTTCCCATTCATATGTAGTGCGGTCAAATGATGATCAAAGAGTGTGGCACAGAAAAGAGCAAGAAATGTGGGTGAGCGTGTGATACGTTTTTGGTAAATAAAATAAATTTAAGAAATAATTTTTTTTTTTGAGCAGCGCCAAGTGAATTTTTTGTCGCGACTGACAGAAATATTTTTTTTTTTTGTTATTTATTTTGCATTTCCCTATTTTTTTAAGTATAGGAAAATAACGTCAATTTTTTGTACAATTAAAATAACTCACCTTCGCCATCAGTCGTTAATGATTCAATCGGTTGTTTATTATAAGCACCACTATACAAGTCTTGATCCATTGATGTTTCTGTAATGATGACAATAAATATAAAGTTTTAAAATTAAGATAAGAAGATAATGGCATAAGATGGGGAGGGCAATTTTATGAATGGAAATGTTCATCAATAAAAATTGGATTAGCCTTCAAATGAGTGTCATTAAAATATTACTTTTTATTTTTATTACTTTTAAAATTCTTTTCAGCTTAAGAAAATTTGAATTTTTCCATCTTCTTAAGTTGATCTTTAATTCATGAAATTTTGGGATTTTTTGATCTTAAGATTAAATTTAAGCTTATTTTAATAGATCAAGATCAATATTAAGATCAAGAAATTATAAATAAAATTTTATTCGAAAAATAATTTTTCTATAAAGAAATTTTAAACTTTGCAAAGAAGTAAAATGAGATACAGTAGCAACTTGCAAATCTGCTATTTTATGAGTCTTGTAATTCATTTCTTATAAGGTTATTGAATTTCATTCATGTGAACAAGTTTAAAGTAGAAGTTGACAACAAAACTTAACTGCAAATTAAAATTCTAAGAAATTGGAATTAGAGAACATTGTAAGGTGTTAATAAATGTGCGATAAAAAAGTAGTTAATTTCACGCACAGCACAGGAAGAGGAGATGACACGAGCTCTCAAGAGAGCTTTATCTAAAAAGCAAGCATATAACAAGAACGAGAAGACTTGAATGAAATGATAACAAATATAAGCCAACTTTATGACGATGAGTCGCCAAACTAATCTCTTAGTGGTGTGCGATAGATAAATAGATTTCTGTCGCCACGCTACTCAATCAAGTTTTTAGCTCTTTTTTATTTCACTATTGTTGTTGTGTTTGTACATTGAATTTGCATAAAGTAAAGTCTGATTTTGGCATCATCATCAATACTGACTAAATCATTCATACGGTGATCAAATACAAGTTGTTGAATTAACATTTTCTGTCGTCTCTTCTTTTCAAAACGAAGATTCATTCACAGATGAGCAAAGCAATTTATGAATGATTTAAACTTGATATCTCTGTGTGTTTTTTTGCGTTTGTTCTTAAATGTTAGAAAATTCTCAGAATTTAAAACCTAATAATTTTCTCTTGCACTCTCTCGTATATTCCCATAAAAGCTTTTCCATCTTCTTCATCATCCACTTCGTTCCACATGATGTAAATGAATAATTAATGAATGTTATGCACAACGTCGCTCATAATGCATTTCAATTTTGATTTATTTGAATAATCTTTTTTCTCTCTCTGTCTTCTTCATTTTGTTGGCTGTCTGATTTACAAGTGTGCCATATATAACGAAAAAAACACAACACACAGAGTGTATGTGTTAACGAGCCATCAAGCTGTTATAATGTTGATTATGGAGATTAATCTTGTATTTGATTTTAACATTAACTCATTATCGAGAATCGCGGATGGGTTTAATATTTTTGTTATATGTGGGAAGATAGTTTTTTGATTGTAAATTGCCTCTATATCTTGCAATTATACATTGTATTATTTAGTTTATTGTAGTGAATTTATTCTAGGAAAAGACACTTAGAGATAGCTTTTACAATGTAATATTGTTCGCAATAGTCGTTATCTAGTTTAATTGCTTGAAAAATTATAAATTTTCTAAAAGAATTTTAAATTATTGTAAATGTAAACAAAAAACATTCAAATTTAAAATATTCGTTAATTTTGAAATAAAAACTCTTTAGTTTAGCTACAAAACTCAATTTTAAAAATACAAATCAGCAATCTTGCCTAATTTTCGAGTTTTTCAAGAATAATAAAAATCAGAATGTCTTTGCCTTGTTTTTATCAGTAAGTTGAAATCAGCAAAGTAGACAGACTAGCTAGCTCTATGTAAATTGACAATATTTTTATTCGTTTAACTCTGTTGTTCCCACGATTAAAAAACTTATTAGTTGGAGAAGAAACAAAGAAAAAAGCTAACTTTCTAATATTGAAAGGCCATGAATTGACAGAGTGTGCCACTCTCTAGAGACATAGAAACAATTGCATGCATAAGCATAACTGTATAAAGAGAGACACAAAGAATGTCGCCATGATGACAATTCCAAAGTCATGTGCTTGACTCCATATAAATAAGTGACTTTTTGTCGCGACACAAACACACATTGCACAGTCAGCGAGATTTATTTAAGTTGAACATTGGAATTTCTTGACTAGTTTTGTAAATGACAATAATATATAAAAAAGTGCACTTTGAAATTTATAAAATAGCAGAAAATCAATCATTGAAGTTTGATTATTTAGAAATTTAAAATGCATCACACGTATCAAAGAGCATCATCATCCATTTAGAGTCAACATTGTAATTATTCAGTTTGTTGTTTTGTTTTCATTTCTAAAATTGACAAATCGCATAAATTAATGTCAATTTGCAATATGAGAACGCATTTAATTCACAAATTACTGCATGTCCATAAGCTTTGTTATCATTGTAATTTGATCAGTCTTTATTTATTTTACATGACATAGCTAGAGTGAGAGTTGCAATTATGAGTTTGCCTTGACAATAATAATAACTTTTAGTCTTTTTATCATAACTTTTCATCTTAAACTCAATAAAAAAGATTTTTTACAACTTTTTTTACATGAAAGAGAAATATTCATTCATAAAAAAAAATTTTAGATTTAGATTAAAAAGTCTGTGACAAACTTTAAAAATTCATTCTTAAAAACATTTTGTATGTTGACAAGAAATCATTCTTTCACATTTGGTTTCAATCAAAAATGTAAATATGACTCGATTAATCGTCTGTCTTGTCTAAAGATGAAAAAGAAGCAAAAGCAGCAGCAGCAGCAACAAAAATCATGAATAAGTATAAAAAAGAAGAAGAGGTTTTTAAAAAAGAAGGAGCGAATGAAAAAAAAATAAGAAGTAAAAAGCCACAGCGCCAGTTTAAACCTGATATATCGAATAAAGCGCATATATACACTTTTATGTACATATATACACAACAGAGAGTCAAGATATGAATGAGAAAAAGATATATTGAATATAAGTATGTTTAAATATCTCCATTATATATATACACACAGAGTGCGGCGAGAAAGACGCAAAGACTCAAACAAATAAATAAAAAATTCCAAAATTAAACGCGACACAGATGATGTAATTCATAGCACGATGGCAAACACCTGAAAATCGAAGTATGCGAGAGAGACAAAAGCACAAATTATTGAATTGAATGTCTCATAACAGTAATAATAAGGAAACAATGGAATGGCTGATGATTTTTTATATTTCATCTCTGCATGTTGAAAGTTATTATTGCAGAATAAGATCATAAAGCCTTCGACACTTGTAGGCTTTGAGATCGAGATCTCTTGTCTGTTATTACCAAGCTATTCAGTCAGTCAGTCAGTTTTTTATAAGATTAAACTTCTTTTTATAGATTTTAAATTGGCTCTTTCACTATATAAAATAATGTGTGTATATGCCTACACAAGACTATGACTAAGTAACTGACTGACTGATCTGCGCTAGTTTAATTTTTATAGATTATTATGATGATGATGATGATGATGTGGATATAATATAAAAAAAGATAATTTCTTTTCCGCTAGAATGTATTTTTATTTTACAGGATGAGATGTGAGTATATAAAAAATTGTTGTGAGAAACTCAAATTTTATTGATGATATCTTGACTTTAAATCTATTAATTTTCTAGTTAATGTTGAGAAAGTTTTTTTAAATTGAAAAGTGTTAATTTATTATGAAATATTTTAAAGAAAAGAATTTTTTTAAGCCAAAATTAAATTTAAATCTTCGTTAAATCTTTTAACATTTTTCGTTAAGTTTTAGAAATTTTCGAAAATTTCTAGTGATTCCGTTAAATTTGTTTGTATTTTAAAAAACTCGTTAAATTCAAAAAATTTTCGTTAAAATATTATTACTAAAAACTAAAATTCAAATTCTCAAATTAAAATCGTTAGAAGTTCATATTTGAAAGTCATTTAATGCTGCAACTTTACTTCTTTTTATTATTTAATGAATAAGAAAAACTTTAAAAGAAATTTCATGGCAACAAAAAAGAATCTTTAACCTCTCTTTAAGAGCAGTAGAAAAAGAAGAACAAAATCAACAGTAAGTAAAAAAGAGTCACAATATGAGGCGCATGCAACAACACAGAAGCAGCAGCATCAAGAGTGCACAAAGAAGGGCAAAAAAAGAGAATGAACGAATGGAAAGAAAAAAAAATCAGGTTGATGTTTTATTTAAGAAGGAAGGAGAGAAAAAACTGCAACACAAGAAAAAAGCGAAGCAGAAAAAAATGTTAAAAATTTCCTTCTCGCTTGTTATTCTTCTCTTTTGATAAAATGTTCGTCTGTCGATTCTTTCCTCGTTTCAATTCGTGGAATTTTATGCTCAATGCTTTGTACTATACTTTGTGAAAGAAAGAAAAGAGAATCGATGAATTTTGCTTTCTATATTTGAAATGTGCATAAGAATGCTTGCATTACATGGTTTAACCTTTGTGGTTTTCTTGACTTTTTGGGCACTTAAATTCTTTACTAATAACACAAGAAGCAGAATTTTGCGGTTCTATATTGGGTAAATTTTTTTGAATTATCATCTTTCAGACTATGAAAGTGCTTTGTCATTTTCATTGATTTTTTAATTCCTCAATTTACTCTATATTTATATGTGTATAAATTGCCTTCTTTCTCACTCGCCTTATTCTTTTTTTCCTTGATCTCAAATGCACGCGCTTTTGACTTCATTTTCAACTTTATCATTATTGTTAATTCCCTTTTCATATAAATCGTATATACACATACGAAAATGGCTTAATGGAATTTTTACGCTCCTAATTTGGAATGAGACTACACGCGGGGTGCTTCTTTCTTTTTCTCTCATGCTCGCCTTTTTCCTCTTTGATAGATTCTCGGCAATAGCTTTACCTTTTAATTCTTTCTTCTTGGAATTTATAAACCGCTCATTTTATTTGGTATTTAGACTGGAATTCTTTTATCTATAGGCTAAACTTCCTTTTCTCATGGGAAGTTTGGATTTTGATGGAATAAATTTTTATTATTTTGTTGATCATTTTTAATTGCTTAGTTTATATTGAGCAACTAAATAAACAAACAAGAAAGAATTTTTATTGCATTAAATTTAATAATTTAAAACTTCTGGTAAGTACAATTACCATCTAAGTTGCAGCATTAAATAAGTATAAAATGCAACAAGAACTTCTTTTACTTTAAATAACATTTCAGCTTGTTTTCATTTTGTAATTTTGTTTTTACAAAAGCATAAAAAGGAGAAGACAGAATGTACAAAATCCACTTAGTTGAAGTATTATAGAAAATCAATTAAAAAGCGAAAGAGAAGAACGACAAGTTATAAAGAGAAAGAAAGGAAAATAAGAAGAAGTAAATAAATCAAAAGACATAAGAACGCAAATGAAGAGAGAAAATTAATTAAACAAGTTTTTTTTCTCCATTCTGTTTTAGTTCAGTCTTTTTTGCCATTGCCTGCATTTTTGGCTCCACACTGTCGATGGATGTTCCTATGCCTGTAAGTCATTTGTTTTTATGGAATACTGAGTATTTATATATATAAATGCTGTTCTTGCCAGTCGGCCTCTTTAAGGCCATATGATATTTATATAACGAGATTGTGAGAGAGAAAGGTTGTGATATTTTGACTTTTAAGTGCACCCGAGGGGAGGGATTGATTTTGGTTTTGGTATGAATGAGAATCAAAGGCTTCCTATGTCAGTCAGTCACGCAAGAGTGCGAGTGTCATACATGCAACATAAATGAATTTTTTTCTCTCTTACTCGCTTGTTGCAATGATCGATGAGAGTTTGTCAGGTGAGAGAAAGAAAGAAAAAGCCAAACGACATACAGGTAAAGATTAATTAGTACCGTGCGTGAATTACAACTTTTTTTTTGCTACAGCGTGAGACTTTCATATGAATATGTGAGATAATCTTTAAAACTTGCTTTTGCTCGCATGGAGTTGAGAAATACAAAATTATGACCAAACAGAATAAGAGTGAAGGCAAGAGGAGAGGCCATTATGGCTAGCATTCGATGACTCATTCTTTAAAAACGTTATACTAGCGATCTCATCTATAAATCACAATTACCGTTCTCTTTTTTGCTTCTCCTTTAAAATTTTATTTTTGGTTTTTTAGAGTTGAAATTTTGATGCAAATCTAATGAATTTTGCATTTGTATTTGTTCTTTTGCTTATTCTAAATTATTGAAGAAAATTAAAATTGTGAAAAATTATTTTTTTACAAGATTATTTTTTGTAGAAAATTTACAATATAAAATTTTGTAGAAAATCTACATTAAGAAATTTTGTAAAATTTCTACAATAACCAACTTTTTAAAAAAATCTACAATTGTATCATAGAATTAAAACTTTTTTTTACAAAGACCAAAAAAAATCAACTCATGTTTCTATCAATTAAAAAGCCATTTGAAGCTGAAAAATGACAACATTTTTGTGTGTTGTTTGTTTGTAAAGTCGCGACATACTCAGAAATTGGATTACGTTTGACGCCATAATTCTTAATCTCATTTTCATGAGTGTCTTTTTGAAATATTCATTTGATAAGAGACAAGCGCCATCCATAACGGTATGAGAGAGTATTCAAAGAAGGAGAGGAGAGAATAATGATGATTTTTTTTTCGTGAACTTATCAGGTCGTTTTTCTTTTGATGTGCGTCAAAAATTATTTTTATTCAAAGAAAAATACGACACACTTTTATGTTTTCGTCGGCACCGCACAAAAAAAATTGTCTTTTGATGTTATCAGCTTCCTTAGCGGATTATTCAATATTTTTATTTCATATACATAAGTTAAAATCATTTCAATGTGACATTAAGAAAAATTTATTTGTTTTTCTATTCATGAAGTTTTTTTATTTATCTTTTTTGATTAAGGAATACTTTTGACCTTTTTTAGCTAAATTACAAATAAGTTTCACTTATTTTAATGTAATAAGATCTTTTTCATCGTCATAATGTTATTTTTACACATTCATATTGCAAGTATTTTTTCGCAAATTGTGCCAAATGTAAATGATATTTTGAATGAAGTGTGCAGACTGACTGCAATAAGAAGATGAATTTTACGGCTATAATATAAGTGCCTTCGTTCAAGTTCATGTGTCTCAATTTACGTCTTATATGAAAATTTCCTTTTCTTTTCTTATTTGACATTAATTAGGGTGTAATAAAAAGATATATGGAAAGAAAGAAAAAAAGTTATAAAAACTCACCTTCAATTTTCATTGCAGCATAAGGAGGAGGTGGAGTCTCTGTAATGAAAAAAAAGAAAGAAATCAAATATGTTAATTAAGTAAACATTCTTCTTTATATTCTTCTTCTTTTTTTTTCATTCATTTATTGTCTTGCTGTCCATCAAACACGAGCCGATATTTGAGGAAGGTGTTATTGCATATTTGAGAGAGGTTCAAATTATTAATTCATTGATATTGTCGTGATTTGGAAACGTTTTTTATCGGTCAGAATCGTGCACTTTGCATGAACAAATTATATAATATTTTTCTTAATAAAATTAACGGTTTTTTGCACGTTATGAAATTTTTAACAACTTTTTAAAATTCGAATTTTTTAATAAAGTTACGAAATTAAAAATTTTTAACGAAAATTTTTTAACGATTTATAAGAAGTTTGAACAACCAAAATTTTCCGTTATAAATGAATTTTTTTGATAAATTTGTTCTCTCTTTATTTATTCATTCCATACAATGATTTACGGCACCAAAATTCATTTATTTTCGCATTATTGTGTGCCTTCCCTTTTTTAAAATTTATGTTTGCTTTATTTGAATAATATGCTCATTTCTGTGCATTTCTTATTGCAAGTAAGCAAGCAAAAGAGAGAGAGAAAGAAGAGTAAATAAAATAATTACATCGCGCGGTTTGTTCGCCCAAAACATTTGAATGCAATGTGTGTAATGATGATGCCATTTTAGGCATAATAAATGCGACATAATCGCAGCACATGCCATATAATAATTGCATTCCAATGACGACTTCTTGTTTGTTAATCAGAAAGGAAATTGATTTGACTTTAAAAAACAGCATGCATGCATACCTCCACTTTTAAGCATTTCTTTTTTGGCAACAGCACACACACAATTCTTTTTTGAGCAAAAAAAGGAGCCACGAGAGAGAAAGAAAAGAAAGAGAGAAGAATAATGATTGATGGTTTTAAATGATATGCGAAGCGAGTCTGTCAAAACATGCGGCAAAGAAAAGTTGTATATATGTGGCCTGTAGAAAATAAAAATCACAAAAAAATTCTTTTTTTTTCAATCCAACTTTTTGTTTCTTATAAGAAAAATTGGACTTTGTGTAGAGCAAGTCGTCGAACTTTTTCATTTAAAGAAAATTTAAGGCACAAAAATTAGCAAATAATTTATGATAGAAAAAGCTCAAATCAATGAAAATGTGCGATGCTCCACATATCTCATGGACAAACAAATATTTTATTCAAAAAAGTATAAATTAGTCAATAGCACAGACCAATATTTTTTTTCTTTTATATCCCTCATCTTTCGCCTGTAACTCGACTTATATTAATTAAGAAGATTAACATTTTTTATAAGCTTCTAATTTAGCTCCATGTGTGTGTGCAAATTAACAAAACAGTCAGGAAGGCAAACCAAGATCTTTTTTTTCTTGCCATCATTGAAGATTCTCCTTCTCCTTTGAGTCGAATTTTTTTTTCTTAAAGTAACAGAAAAAAAATTTTATTTTTTTATTTTTTAGCGAATGATCTCATTATGTAAATTCCTTTTTTAAAACCACACGTATGGATGGATGATGATGTGAATAAAAAGCTATTCAAACCTATCATTTCGCTTTTTAATGTGCAAAAGGATTTCTTTAATATAATTATAGATGAGAAAAGACTAAAATTTCTACTAATGTCCACATAAAAATTTGTGCTTGTTATAATCTCCAATTTTGATGATGATTTTTATTTATATAGAGAAGAATTTTGATGACTAAGAGAAAGAATTTTAAGGTTTCTTTTGATTTTTCTCTTTCTTTTCTTCTGTTCTTTCTATAAATCAATAAATTTTTGCCAAAAATATTCATGTGTAAAGACAGAATTTAAATATTCAAGGTTTGAATGTTTAACAAGATTTTGATAAAAAACCGAATTCAAGTTGATCAATGTTTTTAGGAAAAAAACAATAAAATTAGTTATTTTATGTTAAATAATTTGTTAATAAACCAATTTAATGTTTTGATTAAAATAACACCTTGTTTTGAAGAAGAAGAAGAGTTTCCTAATAATTTTATAACATATATATTTGATTAATGCTAAATGAATATATGAAATCCAATGAAATAATAATTTAAAAATGTGATTATACAAAAGTAAAACTTTTCACATGAATTACAACTTTGTATGAATTTGTAAATTAAAATTAAAATTGAAGAAATTTCGATAACAATTTGTAGAGAATCTGTACAAATCTAAACTTAACTGCAATTTTTTTATGAATTTCAAAGCTTGAAAATTCTTTGATATTTTTATGATTTTGTTTGACATTTTGGTTAAATCAAAGAGTTTTGAAATCTTGCTTTTTATAAAGAATCTGTAATTGATAGCAGAATTGTTATAAGTTGTACAAATTTTCTGCAGATTGCATAGATTTGCTTGGATAATAGTCAAAAATATGTAAATCTGTCTAAAATGTTCATCATTATTAAACCTTAAAATAAGTTTTTAGAATTTTACAATATTTTCTTTTTTAAGAATTTCTTGTAGCAACCAAACATTTCTAGTTAAAGAAATTCGATAAAACTGATTTAATAACGCCCTAAAGCTTAAATAAGGCCATAATTCAAGATTAAATTTAGAAAAAAACTGATGTTTTTAAAAATCTGCATTTAATCATCATTGCATCATTTGACAATAAAAAAGTCATCATTAACTAAATAAAGACGAAAAAAATCATTTTAAATGGCGCCAAGTTTTACACAAAAAATTTATTTTAAATTATCAACCACACACACGAAAAAAACTTCTTCTTTCTAAAGCTAGAAATATCTAAATTTTGAGTCTTCCAAAAAAAGAAAAAAAATCTTCAATCATTTCAATGAATGCACATGTTGCTTAATTTTCAAAAAAAGATTCTTTCTCAAAATAACAAAAAAAAAATTCTCCAGAAAATTATATAGTAAGACGATCTTCATAATATCGCTTCACTAAAGAAAAAAAAAGTGTAGAAAGAAGAAAAATAAAATTTCAAAGAGCGCTCCGTGTAGAAAAGAAGTGAGAGAGAGAGAGAATTGAAAATATATGTGTTCACCGACACAAGTGTACGCTGTGGCCTATAAATATACATCATTCGATTTTTTCCTCTTTCGCCTTCGCCTTCATCGTGTTGGTTTTTTTCTTTTGAGGCGCCATCATCATGTACACAGTTAAAATAGATTAAAAATAAATAATCTCTTAATAAATAACAGTGTAATTATTTCATGTTTTTACTACATAGAAAATTAGCTATTTTTTACTCATTCATTTTTGAGGTGAAATATGTTAATGCATAAGTGACCCGCAGGTTTGTTTCATGCATGACGTCTGTCTGTTTGTCGACGTATGTGAAAAATTAAAAAGAAAAGAGAATTGTGTATTTTCTTAATTGGAAATTTATATACGTGCGACACATAAAACTTCAATTAGTTTTCTTCTTTGTGGTATAAAAGGTGAAATAGAGACAACAACCACGTAACTAGTTTTCTTGTCTTTCTATCTTTTCTCGTTATCAGTATTTAATTTAGAATTGAGAATGGGTTAAATACTTGTCTCGTCTCAAGGGCAAGAATGGCAAATAAAAAGAAAAAGTTGTCTTTAAAAAATACTTTAATTTTAGTCGGAAACTGTTTTATATTAAATTTTTTCAATGAATAAAAATTAACGAAAATAAAATTTCAAAAAAATTTTTTTTTATCGAATGAATTTTTTTTATCGAAAATTAAGATTTTAACGAAAATATTTTTTTAACGAAATTGTAACATTTTAACGAAAGGTACTTATGAGAAGCAAAAATTAGAAGAGTTTTAGAACGATTTTTTCATTATTTAATAATTTGCAATTTCAATAAATTTCTCAAAATTCATTTTACATCCAGAAAATGCTGTTATTATTTCTTTACCTAAGTGATAAATGCGACTCCAATGTGCTGGATTGCAGCAAACATAGACGGGATCTTTTTCATTAGGACAAGATGGTATCCTTTTAATTGAGTGACTTGATAATAAATCACTCCAACGCCATAAACGACAGGCGACAACTTGCGGCTCTTCACCATCGATTGATCCACGAGGTACGAGCACGCAATCGGTCGGTTGATATTGATTCGGTGACATTTTTCCATTGCTGTCTGTTTGTAGACCATACTCGATTGCTTGACAAAGCGTCTCGAGTTGATTTTCCTTTTTCAGTTGTCTCATGAGTTGCCGAAAGCTCTGATATGCTTGATGCTCGGCTGCTGGTGGATCGTAAAGGTCGGTTGTACTCGAAGAATTTGAGTTTGTACAACAATTTCTTAGTACGGCAGTGGTAGTGGAGAGGAGTGAGTGACTTCCTTCGTCTCTTGCGACACCGCCATAATTTGCATTCTCTTGTTGACAGCTCATCTCTTCGCTGCCACTGAGACACTGATAGTGTGGAAGAGAAGAATGCTGTGTTTGCTGGTGGAAATAATTGATTGGCTCTTGACGTTGACGCGATGAGTTGTTGCTTGTTGTTGTTGTAGTACTGGTCGTTGCCCTCACATGCGAGCGCCATAGCCTTTTCTTTAGACTCGATCTTTTGAAGAACATCTGAGCGCAATTCATACATTGATAACATCTATCTAATGCACTTTCATTATCACTTTTGCCATCGACTAAAATTATAATTGGAAGAAGTTGTTTGCGCTCATCATCATTGTCGTCACTCGCTGGAGGTTTGTTTGTCTTATATTTTCCTAATTTATCCACTTTGTTTTGCACTTTTATTTTATCTTTTTGATATGAAATTTTTTTTTGATTTTATTTCAAAAATTGCACAATTATAATAATAAAATGACTTCACACTCTGTTACTTGCTAGTTGATTTTTTAAAAATAAAACTAACTATTTCTTTCTTTCTCTTCTTTTTAACTGTAGCACCGCAATAATTTTCACTTATTTCTCTTTTTTCTTTTTATTATTTTCATATACTTCTCTATGATATATTTTTCTCTTTTTTTCTTTTTATTTTGTTATAGGTTATGTCACTCACTGATATGATAAATTACTGCTAATTCCTTCACTTCACTTCTATTTTTTTATTCTCTTTCTTGTTGCAAAATAAAATTTTTTTCTCTCTTTCTCTTGCTTTTATTTTGATAGGTAAATAATAAAAAAAATTTTTTTACACTTGACGGACTAGAATTTTAATTATTATTGATATGAAATATTTTTCTTTCCTTTTTTTGATAAGTCTCGTCATTAAAAATTTTCTTTGGATTTTTTTGTTAAATTGTCAAAAATGTCAAAAAATTCTTTGCTAATTTTTAAATTTTTATTTTTCTCACAAAATTTAGCAAAGGCACAAAAAAATTATTAGAAAAATGTTCGATATGTTGTGTTACACGCAATTTTTACACGATAATTTCTTTCGATTTAATGAAGAAAATTATTTTCTCAGACTTTTTAAGTTTTTCTTGCTCTTACTTGACTTTTGAAGTTAAAATAACAAAAAATAATAATAAAAAATTCTGATCGGATATGTGCTCGCACCGAGAGTTATTTTTCTTCTGATTTGACTGTGAGACTTTTTTTCTCGTAAAATACTGAAAGACTTAGAAATTGAGAGAGAGAATTTTGAGAGAGGAGAATGGAGTCGCACAAATACAAACAAAAATTGAATTTTTATAATAAATTTTTCATCAATTATTCACAATTTATTACAAAAATTTACAAACGAGATAAGAAAAATTGTTTAAATGAATTTAAATTTTCAATTTCTTGAATAATTTTTTCATTAATTTCTTTAAAATTCTCATTAAATTGAATTTACTCTGTAGAGAAGCAACATGAAGTTGACTACAGATTGCATTTTTCAAGTCATTCAAAATGACTTTGTAACGATTTTGTTCACTCTCTCTCTTCTTTTTTTTATTTTTTCGTTCATAACCATTTGCCAATGAAAATGTAGGCGCCGTCTAAACAATAAATAAATAAAGGTCACGACATGAAGAAAAAAATGACGAGCGCGTCTGCATTTTAAAGAAGAAAAGAATCATTTTTTAGTACTATTTGTGGCGGACTCGTAAAAAATTATTCGTCGTCACTTTTTATCAATGTAGATTTATTATTATTGTTCTATTGTGGGCCACCAAAGATAATAAAAATAAAAATTATGTAGATTAATGATTTGAAGTCAATTGCAAGGCAGTAGCCTCGTAAGACATTTTAATGAGTTTAATAACATAGTTCAAATTTCGCACTAAAGGCGATTAATTGATTGCAAAGTAATTTTCAATTAATAACTGTGTAAAAGTGTGACTACCAAGTAAACATATGTATGAATACAAAACGAATAAAATTGCATAAATTGTGGGCAGTTGATTGATTCATAAGCTCAACAATTAATATGCACAATAATTTTTTTCGCTTTCTCACTCACAAGCTCAAAACTATCATTAAAAGTGAAGTCATTTGTTATTGTAGATTTTTATATGATTGATTGTAGGAGAGAATCAGGAATATTTAAGTCATTTTAATTGCAGATTGCATATGAGGATATTAAATAATTTTAATTAATTTTGTTGTTTTCTGTTTTTATAAACTTGAAAAAACTAAACAAATTTAAATTGTTTTAAAAATTATGGTAATTAAAAATTATAATTAAGTTTGATCTTTATACAAAATTTTGATTTCAAAATGTTTTTTATTGAGTGCTAATGAGATTGGAAATTAATAGAAGTCACATTCAATGGCTGGAAATTGTTTTTATGATTGAAAATTCAATTTTAATAACAGTGAATGCTTTAAAGAAATATTGTTAGTAAATTTAATTGTCAGTGACGCCTTAAGGGTGCATTTTCTCGCTCAGTACTTTGTATTGTATTTTTAATTCTTTTTTATCGCATTATTGTAATTTCTATAATTTTTATTTGATCTTATGGAGTTTTATATTAAAAAAATGTGTGATAATAAAATGAGCTAAAAATTTAGTCAAAACTTCTCATTTAATTATCACAATAATGATGAAAAAATTTAATTTTAAATCAGTCAAAATCAATTAAAAAATTAAAAAACAATTTTATGACTCACAAATCAATCACATTTAAGTTCATCATGTCGCATAAACAAAAAAGAAAAACTTGAATGAAATTTCTTTTGAAATAAAAATATCAATAAATTTATTGTGCAACTTTTATAAATCGATTTACAACTTTTAATACTTAACTCACAGCTAATCAATTTACAATATTATTTTTGTCGCAAATATATAAATTTCTCTATTTTATTAATTAATGTCGAGTTGATATTACACACCATGTCGCCAGTTTGAGTTGAATTGATAATGCAATAAAAAAGCAATTTTTACTTCATTGAGAGAGAAAAAGTGTATGAGCCAGACATACTCGATAGTGAATATGTATATATATGACAACAACTAACTGGGGGAGAAGCTCAAGTACCAAAAGGCAATTTTTAGTCTGGAAATTGTGTCTCCAACAATCTTATACACTTTTTGTCTACTCTACAAATGCTTCACTAACGCGCGATAGTTTTTTAATGAAATTTAATGGATACAAACACTTTATGCTGTTTGCTTTTTATAATGGCACTCCATTGACCCTTCTTTCTTTTTTCCCTTTATACATGCTTTCGATTCATCGTGTAAATGTTTTTAATGCATGATAACATGCAGCAAGAAAGAAAAATGAGAATGAGAGTTTTTTGGCTGCTGCTTGTTTATCTTTTAGTAAGAAAATGATATGAAGAAATAAATGAGAAGAAAATGAAGAAGTTTTTATTGACAGGGAGTGGAAATATATTGAATTTGTTTATTTATGCACAATTAGGTTAAAAAATTGGTTTATAACGTATATTTTTGAATTTTAAATTTTGATCTTAAAGTTCAAGATCAAGTTTTTAAGTTAAGATCAAAAATTGTAATAATTTGAATAATTAAGTATACAAAAATTTATAAAACTAAATAAGAGTTGATAATTCTATTTTAAATAATTAATGATCTTTTAAAGAAGGTATTAAGTGTAAGAGAAAAAGTTAAAAAAGAAATAATCTTGAATCATTGAAAATTATCGAAAATAAATTCTACTTAGAAAATTTTAATTGAAATCTAATTTAAGAAAACTTCAAAATGTTTCTATTTCTTATCTAAATATCCAATTTTCATGTCATTTTTAATTCTACCTTTTTTATCATCTTTATTTAACAATTTTTCCCTTTTCTCGTTAATAAAAGAATTCTTACATCAATTCAATGTCTTTAATCTTCCAAATACAGCAACAGTAACAAAAACAATTCACTATGCCCCGTGACGCCATTAAAGGATTAATTCAAGAAACTTGTTCATGCTTACTTAATGATACACAATTCGATGTTTTTATTCTCATGTTCTCATAAAAACGACTCTTGGTTGATTGTTAATTCTCCTTCTCATTTTCTTTCTTTCATTCTTTCTCTTTTACTCTGTTATTTGCCATCATCCCATCTATTTTAAATGTTTTGTTTGTTTTTTATTTCTTCGCGATGCAACATGTTGTTTTTGTCCCGTAATTATCTCTTCTCTTTTTATTCTTTTTTTTTAAATTTCTTCTTATTATTTAAATGGACTTGTTAAGAGGATGCAAATTTTTTTAACCAAAATTCTTAGAACAGGAAGAAAAAAACCACTCAAAAAATAAAATTTACTAGAGTTGGACATATGTCCAGACATAAAATAGATTAGTTGTCGCCATCGTCACGACTACACACATGTTACTTTTAGATACAAATTTTTTAAATGCCGTCATCACAATTACAATTCTATTTCGCTAATGAGGCAATGGGAAATGTTCCAAATTTAATTTATAATAAAGTGCAATTTAAGTGAATTTTGTATTAATGGCAAAAATGTCACTTGAAGGCAAATTTTTCATATTTCATTGTCGTTAAAGTATGACACTGCCATCATCGTGGGTTGAATTTGAAAATCACATTTTAATTAACATCAACAGCGGCTAACTACAAGTGCAATTATTATTGAGTCATTCTCTTGGGCAAATATAAATTGTATTTTGCAAATTGCATTTAAAAGGATTAGATAATTTGTAAATAAGTAGTGACGATTTTTTATGGCGTTGACATAAGCGCATTTATTAGTGCATGTTGTCTGGTGTGGTAAGTAACAATAAATTTTATTCTTGGGTGTAGATACTCTAATGGAAAACTTAAAAAATATTTATTAGCAATACTTATATTTTATATCGGTTAAGTAAAAATTTTAAAAAATATTTTTGTTAACGGGAATTTTAAATTTAACGTATTTGAAAAATAGTAAAAAATTTTTATTTCTCAAAAATAGAAATCATAAACACATAAATCTTTCGACAATCGATTAAAAATTCGCATAAACAAATATTTTGATTATCTTAGAAAAATTTCCAAACAGATTTTTCTTGTTTTTCATGTATGTGACATATTTGATGTATTTTATGTCACATGTCACATTACTTGTTTTTATTTTTTCGCAAACCATTTCGTGTGGTGTTTGCATATTAAAAATATTATAATAAAAAAAAAATTTTAAGTTTTTTTTTGTTTTTATCGAAAAATAAAAAATAATTTTTTTCAAATTGGACAAAAATTTAAATCTAGAGAGGTTTAATATTAAAAATGACCGTTATTTTTTTTTTCAAAAAAAAAATGATTTAAAATGTACTCAAAAATTAAATTCTGAAGTTTTCAAAAAGTCGTTGTGATTGTTTTGGTTATTGCTTATATTTCATAGTGATATTTGTAACGATATTTTTGAAAAAAATAATATTATGTAACGTTCTTTTTTAAAATTTTGAAATTAACGGTTTCTTAACCTTACCAGATGACAGTTTAGGGAAATAAAACTTTCTTGCCATCATATGGCCTCATAGACTAATAAAAAACAATTGTATAAAGATATCACACCGGTGAGTTTGTATTTTTCACCCACGTCACATAATTAAACACTCAAGTCTAGCATTCAAGTTTTAAATCTTATAAATAAATAAAATTAGAAGCCAAACAATTCATCGATAGCGCCACTTATTTTTTTCTGATACTCTCAAATTGAAAGGGAAGGCGACCACTACTGGCTCATCATCTAAATAACATTATAATTTTTTTATTGCATAAAACAAGCCAAATTCGTCTATACAAACGGCGCCTTGATTCTCTTTCTTTTTTTATAGTGAAAAATGCAAATTTTTTCCTTCGCTCAAACATGAAAGAATAAGAAAATTTAATTAGAATTCAATCCAAAAAATAAATTTTCCTTTTCTTTTAGACGAAATTCAAAACAGCACATAAAGTCAATATGAGCGGTCGCCAGCAATATGAGAACAAATACATGTATACAGAAGCAGGCATAGTCCATAGTCGGATATTCAGTGGAGTGAAAAAAGTGAAAAATGAAACCATAGTAAAAAATTAAATAAATATCAACCTGTCTTGTGTTTTGGCGCCTATAGTTCCTTTGCTGATACTTGGCGCCCCACTTATCGACTGATTTAGCACAAAATTTACGACTTCTTCTATATTTAATCAAGTTTTTTTCCTTCTCACTCTCTCGAGCTATTGATGTGCAATGCAAGTTTAATTTTCATTCACCGGAACCGGAAATTTGATGACTATGAGAATTGCTCTGTCATTAATTCTTTATAAAAATAAAAATACTGCAATTTTTTCATTTCATTTTAAAATAGAAAATGTAATGTGTGAAAATGTGTAAGGCGAATATTTATTAGCAGATGAAACCCAAAAGAAAGTGAAAATTATTTCAACAAATAAATTTTTCACTGCAAAATGTTGCTTTTTTGCTATGATCATCTATTTATCTTGATCTTTTATTTCGCTTTGTTACAGATGTGATTTTTTGATATTAATAAATTTTGTAAGACGAAAAGAATTTTTGTAGGAAATTTGTCAAATGCAGATGAATATTTTCTTTCTTTCATAACTTGGATTTTCCATAAATGTGTGATTTTATTCCTTACTATGAATTACGAATTGAATTATTTCTTTATTTTCATTTTAAAAAAGATTTTGCATTTATAAATTTTGCAGTTACAGAATGTCAAGATATAAATTTTCTTGTGGATTTTACTAGTGAATAATTTTCATCACAATAATTTATTGTGTTTTTTTGTTTTATTTAAAAAATGCTTAAATGATCTATAAATAATTTTGTTTTTTCTCAAATGAAGTTCATTGTCTGAATTTGATAAATTTTTATTTCATTTGACCACCCAATTAATTGTGTGCATGTTGAATTTAAAATTCATAAATAAATCAATTAAAAAGGAAATAAGAATAATGCATTACTTGCATAATTTGTTTAAACAAGCAGGTGCTCTATATACAAAGAAATATTTTTTACTAAGATGCTGGAAGTGAAAAATTTCAAACTTCATACAAAACCCTGTTGTCATGTGTCAGCAAAAAACTCTTTTTTTATTTTCCTGTCTTGCCTGCCTGCCTCAAATGAAGAATGAATGCTCTGTGTATGCAATAATCAAATGGAATAATAATAATATATAATATAATTGTAGTTGAGGTAAGCAGAAATATAAGTGAACAAACAGCAACTGTTTATTTTGTTTATTTTATATACTTTTTGCTACAATGTATCTTACTATGCATAGACTGATATAGACAAGCGACATGAAAGAGAAAAAAATCATTTCATCAATAAATAAATATTAAGAATGGAAATAAAAATATTCTTAATATAAAACAGGTTTTGCTTGCTTGCTACACACATCGATAACGCTCTGACATCAAGCTCAAATGTTAGTTCTGTTTTGTGGTCGATCAATTGATCGTTTAGCTTGCTTGCTTGATTAAATACAAAATCTTTTTTTTTGTTGTTTTCTGAATGACACAAAGAAGTGAGCTATTTATAGCTTTGTTAATAATTAAGGAAGCTTTCTATGAACTTTGTTTTATATTACACACATATTAAAAATTCACTTGCCACTTAAAGTGTGAATATTTTTGTTCCATTTTAAAATGTGTTTATCATAATCCGCATACGATTAATCAAATGCTTAATTGCTTTATGACAAAAATCAGTTCAATACTATTTTAGGCAATTTGACAATGAAACAAACTTGTATCATTTGTCATTAAGTTTTTTTGCTAATGCTGTTGTTGTTTGTTGATATAAAATGCGTGAGTTAAAGTGATTTTTAATGAATTAAATTCGAAATCAATGTCTTGAATCTTATAATTATTTTAGGAATCTAAAATCGATTTTTTATATTTTAATAAAGAATTATCATATTTAAGATATTGTGATATTTTGCTAATAAATAGTTTAAGGAGTTTATTAATTTAGACTTTAGTTGTATTTTTGATTGATTTTCAATCGAACAAAGTAATTTTGTTAGATAATTTAAAATTTTAGACGATCTCGACTGATCTAAAATTTTCTATAATTTTAGTCAAAAATTAATTATATTATAATTTTAGACGATTTTAATTAGTCTAAGGTTTAAGATGATTTAAACAACAATCGTCTAGTTTAGACATTTTAAAAGAAAAAATTTCTAAATTTTTTAGACATTTAGACACATTTTTAAACTAAAAAAACCTTTATAATTTTCTAATTACTTAATTATTCAATAATATTTCTAAGATCCTTCTCAAAACCTACAATAAACAATGAAAAGTCTCAAATAGATGATTTTAAATTCTAATTGACATTACGCAACATGTCAATTAATTTTTTTTATCTTTGGCATTAAGTAATAACAGTCATTATAAGCACAACTGATTTTATCTCGCTCACTCGATCTATCTAACGCACAAGAAGTTGACTCTCGTTGCTTATCATTATTCGCAAATCTTAATTCGATTGAAACAAAATACAATGTTTAAATGCTGACAAATAACACGACGATTGGAGCGGCTTCACCGACAAACGCAAGTTTTTTTTTATTTTTTGCTCATGCCAGAATTTTTTTTCTTTTGTCGTTTTGTTGTATTTTCAATATCAAAGAGAGTCATTAAATTCTATTGCGACATTCTTTTGTTGATCACTCAACAGTTTCTTTTTTTAAAAAAAAAGAGAGAGAAAAACCATGAAATCAGCAGTAGAAGCAGCGAAAATATTTAACTTTATATCATAAATAAATTAACGACACAGAAAATAAAGAAAGGAAAGGAAAGATGATGACGATAAACACATACTGCAAGTAATAAACTTAATGAGTTAGTTTTTTTCTCATTCTTTATGAAAGTATAAAAAAGTTGATCGACTTCATCTCCTCAGGTCGTCCCATTTGTTGTTTTGGAGGAAAGCATAAAAGAAGCGATTGAAGGAAAAAGAACAAGAGAGAGATAGAGGAAAAAAAGATTGGAAGATTGAAAGCTAATAATATGTTGAGAAATTAAGAGAATTGAAAATAATATTTGGAAGATTTAGATGAAATTGAAGCGCAGTTTAAAATACGACAAATTTCGAACATTCGAAAATAAAATTTTGAAAATTTTTGAATTTTAAAAAAGCGGTTTAAAAAGAATTTTTCAATTTTTATTTTGAAATAATTTAAACTAAATTTTCTTCAAATAAAAGCATTATAAAAAATTTAAATCATGTCTTTAATTTTGCTTAACCCTGAAACCAATCTTTCTATAAGAGAAGTAATTTAAAAGTCTGAAAAGATCAAATTCATGCCCTCGAAAGTCCAAAAAACGTAAGCGTGTACTCGTATGAGTCAAATATTCATAAGCATCTCAACTTCAACTTCATTCTCGACCGGTCGATGATTCTTGTAATTTAGTTTTATTCTCAGAATGAAAGAGAAAGAAAAGAAGGAAAAAAGAGAGTAAAACAAATAAATAAATAAGTAACTAATAAAAGGGAAGCTCAACATGTTGTATAAAAAAGGAAGAGAAGAAGAATGAAAAAAAAAAAGATTAAAAAGAATAAAAGCGAAGGCGAATGTGAAGAGCGATGATCATGAAAATGAAAAGGCAAAAGCGACGCTCACCAACGGCGAGTATGATGATGATACTAAAAAGACTCTCAATAGTCTGACTATGCGTATCTGTAGATGGAGAAAAAAAGAATGAGCCAACACGTAGGCATGTAAGCGCCGGCTTTTTACAATTTACATGTCCATTTTTGTAGCAAGCACAACTCATAACAATATATTTAAAAATGAATCTCGTCAAAATTAATGCACAGTCGTACACGTGAACATAAATATAATAAAATCATTTGCATGTCTGAATTTTATTGCAATAAAAAGAATTTTTTCTCACAGTAGTTAAATCTTAAAAGTAGCAATAAAATAAAATAAAGAGAGTGAATCAATTTAAAAGTCAATGAAGACACTTTTATGGTCAAATAAAGAGAAATTTTTTCTACTGAATTCTTCTGATTTTTAAATTTAAAAAAGTGATGACTTTTATTTGTGATAATTGATAGAATATTGTGTATAATCCTCTTAAGATTTTTATACTTTTTATTAAACTTTATTAGCACAAGAAGCGCATTTGATTTAAATTAGGAAAATTTTGCACTCTTAACAGTTTGTTGAACTATCGGGTTTTAATGGTACTTTAATCTTTATCAATATCCTGTGATGAATCTTTGGCCTGATTTTTCATTTCTTTTAAACTTTCTAATTCATTTTCTAAATAAAATATTTCAATTCTGTCTTCAACTTTTGGGTTTTCTTCTAATTTTTGATTTGTTATATCTTCAGGTTTGCTTATTTTTTCAAAAATTTTCTTTTCTTGTTCATTTTCAATTTTAGTATTTGAGAAATCTATTTCTGTTTCTTTAAGAATTAAATCATTATCTTCATCAGATTTTAATTCTTGATCAATTTCGGTCTCCTTTTGGGATTCTTCTTCAATGTTTTTTTCAGTTTGTGTACTTTTATTTGTTAACAAAACTTTATTTTCTTCTATTGAACAGTTTTGTATTATTTCATTTGGTTCTTCAACAAATTCTTTTTGAATATTTTGATTTTGTTCACCTAAATTTGATACAAGTTCTTCTATTTCAGTTGAGTCTTCATTAATTTCCTCAACTTTTGCTTCATTATTTTCATTTTGAATTGAATTCAGTTTTTCCTTTCTCTTTTTTATATAAATTTTAAATTTCCAAACAAATATTTCCATGAAAAAGATCATAATAGTGAATGCACAAGTTATCAAAAAAATATTGAAACCATAACCCAAATCTTTTACAGTCAAAGCTTTAGGTTTATCATATTCATAAAAGTGATCTTTTAAAAATCTCCAATGAAGCCAAATATCGTAAAAATGTTTCATCATTCCAGCCTCAAACATTTTTGGAATAAGTTTATCAGTAACTGAATAAAGATAGTGATTTTGTGGCATTCCAAATCCTTGTGGAATATTGAAGACAGTTTCTTGGATTTTTAAAAGTTTTCGTTTACAGATAAATTCAGCAAATATGTCTACTGGTTCATGCATTACAATTGCAATGTTTGATTCATCTTTTTCTAAAAAATAACATAATGCTTTTACACCAATACGATTAGTAATGACTGAAGTTTCATCAACTTTTTCTCGCCATTCTGGTTTAATTGATTCTTTAAATGCTATACCTTCATGAGTCTTATAACTCAATACTTTATAATTCTTTTCAAAAACTTCAGCAATTGTTTTTGCATGTGGTTTTCTCATATCAGCATTCATTAAATCAAAGAGAACTCCTTGATATGCAGTTCTAAAGATCAAACAGAAAAATATAAAAAGGAGTAAAATGAAGCGAGCAAAAGTTTTCTTAGGCATTTTAGCTTGTGAAATTCCAAGAAATGTACTAACAACATTTAAGCTTGGAACATTTACACCTTCACCAAAAACAGTATTTTGTGCTTCTTTGTTCAAACGATTTACAAAAAATATTGTTAAGAATGCAGTGCTAAATGTGAATATCAAAAGTATCCAGGTAATTGCATCAAAAGGCAACATTAATTTTTCATATTGCGTATAACGTTCACCTTTTGTGATAACCAAACCAATATTCATTGACCAAAATATTGATGTAATTGATATATTTTGATTGTCCAAGCTTAAACCTCCATTTGTTATTTCTAAATGTTTGCGTTTTTTTCGTTCTGGTGTCAATTTTAGTTTAAAATTTGCATACTTAGCTACTTCTTTCCAAAATGGCTCAAATGCATCTCGCATTTTTCCTGTTTTGTCTCTTTTGTGAAAAAATTGTGATGGGTAAAAAATGGTTATGTCACATTGACGAAAGTCGTGAAATTTTATGTGATTTGTCAATTGTCTTTCCCATTTTTTAGTCATCATATTAAATCGATTTAAGATTCGGAATTTTCTTTCTTTGCAAGATTTTTTAGATGTATACCATTCCCAAGTCATGAGCATCAAATTGTTTTTTTCTCGACAAAAGAAATATGAATATAGTGAAATTTCGATATTTTTTGGAAATTTTAAATTATGTAATAGTATGGATGTTGTTGAAGTGTCTATTCCAAAACAATTTGTTGCATAAATTAAAAACTTTAAATTTCTCGGATCAGTGCTGACAACTCTTGTGATATTTTGTAAAGCATTTACATAATCTATAAAGAATACTGTTGATAATGAAGTGATGAAATATTTTTCTTTTAAAATATCAATATTTCTGATAAAGATCGGTTGAGTTTTATTCATTTTTGTCAAAGTTTTATCAACAACTTCTTCATAACTTGTTGGCAATGGTTTGAGAATTGTCACATTAAAAGCAATTTTTTCCTTTATGAAAAATACATTGATAACATCGACAAATGCTTTAGAAATTACATTTGATATTTTATCATTTTCAATAATTTTCATAAGAGCCATTTTTGAGAATTTTCCTTTATTCCTTGACTTTAAAGATTCATTTTTATTTGTGTTAACTTTAGACTGAGTTGATGAAGTAAAATTTGCGTAAATAAGAATGAAAATAAGGAAAATTTTTATGATAAGAAAAAATATTGATTGATTCATTTATGATTTTTTAATGAGTTGAAACACTGCTCGATAGAATTTTTACGTCTACACTGTTACTGTACAAAATATAAACTAAAAAATTTTTTCGAATTTGGTCTAAAAAATAAAGGCGTTTTAAGTTCTAATAATGTTTCTAATTCTGAAAATGATCAAGAATGAAAAAATATTAAAACATTTTCTTCAAATTTAATTAAGTTCTTGTAGATTTCTATATAGAATTAAAATTTCCAATATTTTTCTAACTCAATAAAAATTTATAAAATAAATTTTTAGGTTCTATTAAACCTTGATTTCAAAAAGATAGATTAAATCAGGAAACAACACGGTCAAAATTATCTTTCTTCAAAAGAAAATCGCAGAATTTTTTATTGCGTTCTCCATTGTTCACAATTTATTGTTATTTTTATCATCATTTTGTCCCCTTGCGACCTTCCTTATGGAATATCTTATTTTATTGACTCACCGCACTTTTAAGCTGTAAAAATTGCCTTTTCAACTGGCGCTTCAATTTGATGCTAATATAATATGAAATTAGCACACTCGGAAATGAAAAAATGACATTTGAATAAAATTTTGATTCTTTTTGTGTCATGAATTTTTAATGAAATTTAATTAAATATAAAAACATAGCTTAATTAATTACAAATTTAAATTTTTAAAATCTCATGCTTTATGCACTTTTTTAAATACAAATTTTTTTAAATTTTTTGGAAAAACCTTTTTAAAAAATTTCAAGTTTTTAATAGCCGTTGAAAAAGTTTCAAAATTTCAAAAAGCTGTTAAATTTTTTATTCAAATTATTTAATATTTTAATTTAAAAGACTTAAATTTTTAAAGTAAAAAGTCGATAAATCTTTAAGTTCTTCTTATGTTTTTCAGCAAAAAGTTCTTTGAACTAGTAAAAAAAAACCAGTGTTTAAGCCATAACTTACTGAAAAACAAATTTCTTTGACTTTTTTGTTTTATTGTTTTCAGCAAAGTATTGTTTATGTATGCAAGACATGTGATGAATTTAGAAATAAATTTTTTTTGAAGGCGCCACAAATTATTTTTACAAATCACACAATAGCTTTATTTATAATTTTTAATTTCTAAAAATAACTAAGGAAAAGAAATAAAAACAAATAAATTACTTAGAAAGAATTTTGCGACTGCTGCTCTTTAAACTTAATATGCAAGTTTGCTATTGTATTTATATGAGTTCGATGTCCATATAGCTTGTTTGTTTAAGCTGGGATTCAGTAAACATGTTTGTTTTTTGACTTATAATTTAGGCTAATCCTTTCACAATTTACATTCTTAAATTTATCCTTGAGTGAATGAAGAAATTTAAATTCTTTTTATTATAAAATTTATTTGTTTATCAAAGCAGCTCAGAAAAAATTAAGAATGAAGTTGGAGGTTGAAAATTGAGTTATTTATTTTCTTATTTTGAGTGGATTTTTAAAAGAATTTTCAGAATGAAAAGATGAATAAAGCCAGGCATAGACACTCATTAAGTATTAGAAAGAGCGAAAAATTGTCTTTTTTAAAATGAAGTTAAATATCTTGTGTCAAAAACTGTAGTACTAAATACTAAAACTATCGTGTGTCTTAACCTGATTGGAATATTTGCAGAACTCTTAAATATAAACTCGGATTATTTGCAAGGTGAATTTATTTTTAGGATTTGAAGGCCAATGAAAATTTTAATTTTTGATAATCTTTTTATTTGTTTAAAATCGTTACTACATATTCTAAAATTTAAATAGATAGTTGATTTATCTGATTTACATAAGTTTTTGCTTACTTAATTTAAAACTGATTAAGAAAGGTCTAGTTATTTTTTTTAACTTTAAAAAATATTTTTAGATGTTTGTGCTGTTCTTACGTTATTAAAATTCAATAAGTTTATTCAAAATCAATAAAAAAATTTCAACAAGTAAATGCAATTTTATTTATTGAATTCACAACATTTATAACAAGTAAATGACATCAAAATCTACCTTTAAAAATTTTCACTAAAACAAAAAATCACTGAGTGCAAAGTAGTTCCAAAAAGAGAGTAAACACGTCACAAAAATGCAATGATAATTGCATTCTTAAAACGACAGAGATTTATTGCTTTTCAATTTTATTATTATTGTTATTATTGACATACTGTAAGCATGCATACAAGTAGAAGAGAAGAGAAGAAAAAAGAGATAAAAATAAAATTGTGGTTTTTCCATCTGAATAAATCAAGCAATAAATTGGATGCTGATTTTCTTGCATCCAACTGCTCTCTTCTTCTATTTTATAACTGAACGTACATTTATTATTATTAAATGACAAGTCAATGATTTAAGACAATTCAAAGAGAGGCCTCACTCACTCATGTCACTTTTTGCGGTTTTTCTACATATACAAAATGTTTTGAGAAAGAAACTGAGAATGATTTAAAATAAATAATAAGAAAGAATTATATGTGAAAAACTGGTTTTGTTGACTTGGTATGACATGACTGTTGTAGAGTCTTTTGCACAATTTACAAGTTTATCAGGTTTTTTTTTGTGTGTGCCGCTCATGCATTATTTCTTTATTTATTTTAACATGATAGCTTAAAACCAAGTATTTTTTCTCTTTTTTTCTCTCTTCAAATAATTAATAAAACACCAAAAGCAAAATTAATTGAACTTTACTTGAGAAATTTTATTCCCACAGATTTGATTTTATCCCGCGAGGAAAAAATACTGTTGTTTGTTTTGTTTTAAAAAGTTTATATTCTTCCTTTTGATCTTTTATGAATTTATCTCATTTCCTTCAATCATTCTTTTTATTTAGTATGAATTTTTATGTTTTTTTTAGATTTCTTCAAATATGAACTTGAACTAAATCATAAAACGTTATTTTTCAATCTGAACTTGAACTTGAATTTTTGATCTTAAATTTGATCTTAATATTTATTTTAAATTTTATTGATCTTAACAAAATTATACCTTGATCTTAATTTTTAATTTAAAATTTGAACTTGAACTAGAAGATTTTTGTTTGAACTTAAAAATATTAATTATACAATTAGAGTTTTTATTCAAAAATTCTTAAAAATTGCTAAGTGTGCAGACGTAGACAAAAATAGTATTTAAGATAAACAAACATAAGAAATATCATTTAGCTACTCTCTACACATCATCAAACATCAAAAGACTCATCATCATTATTGCGTTAAAGACTCAAACAATGCGTACACACGCATGAAGGATCAAAAGAGAAGGAGACCAGACGCATATCCATTCTGGCGCCTTTTTCTCTTGCGTCTGCATCAATAATAATTTTCGATTCCTGTGAACAGCATGTGTGCATCGTGTGTGAGTGCGTAACAACAACAGCAAAAAAATATGATGAAGATGATCTTTTAAAGAATACAATTCACATGGGAAATTCACAAAAAATAAAATACAATGAGTGCATTTTAATTAGCACAACTAAAGTAAGCTATAATAACACAATAACACATTCACTAGGCGCCGCTAGTTTTTTATGACTCATACTGACAGTTTCGCTTATTGTTTTAATACACGAAGTATTTTAAATGAAGACAACGACAGTTTGACGACGAGGTAGACAGAAAAATTAATTTTTTTATATTGAGGAAGTGAAATAAAACAAAGGAAGAAGAGGGAAAATGAAGACTTCACGAGTAAGCAATTTGGATATGTGTCATTATTGAAACAGCTGAATTCGTTATTTATGTAATGTGTATAAAGAATTTTTGTTGTGATTGACTTAATTGAGAAATGAAATAAAAGATGAGTAAGTGAAAATTAAATGTATTTCTATTGTTAAACTTCTTCTTTGTGTGATAATTGATTGATTGAACTGAATTACTCATTTTAAATGAATCATTTTATTGTTTCTAGAAATAGAAAATTTTAAAATTTTCATTTTATTTTCAAAATCTGAATTAATTTTTATTTTAATGAATTTTTATTTACTTTTGTTTTAAAAATTAACAATAATCTTTAAATATTAACAATTTAATCACAGGGGGCTGGACATTTTGGCAAACGGCAAAGTTTGGCAAAAATGCCAAAAAATGAAATACACATGAAATATAAACAAAAATTGTTTTGAACAAAAATTTTACTTAAATTCTTATTGAAACTGTATTGAAAGTAGTAGAATCAATAATTAACATCTCTTAGAATGTTGTTTGATCATTTTAAATGTGAATTATTGTGTATTTTCTATTTTATTAGAAATTTAAAAATTGATACAACGCAACATTTGTCACAACACATTTTGTTGTGTTGAAAACGGAAAATTTGGCAAATTTTGGCAAAAATGGCAAAAGTTTTAAATTTCATTTGCCAGAGTGTCCAACCCCCTGTTTAATCATTAGTCTGGCAGTTATTTTTTTTTTTAATTTCAAAACCGTTGCTCATTTTTTTTTAATTTTCTGTAAAATCATTTGTTTTCAACAAACGGACAACTTTTTCAATAAAAAACTAAAAATATACGAAAATAAACTTCATAATTATTTTTGTATTACAATTTTTTTTTAAATTTTATTTGACAGTTATTTTCACAAATTAAATTTCTTAAAAAATCAAAACAAATATTCTCCTTGAAAATTTTTTTTAACTTCATTTACCTGACATTCATATCTCGTTACATAGAATTCAATACACTATAGCATAATTTTCTTATATGTTCATCATCATACTTGTATATAAAACGAGCCCAACAACATGCACTCTCATGTCTTGTAAAAAAGAGAGAGAAAAGCGCTCTGTTATTAAGATAATAGGCTTCATCCTTCAGGGCACGAATAACAACAATAAAAAAATGTTAAGAAAACGTGTATGCTTTTGGTCTCTTTTTGTTTGTGTTTGTTCGTGAATGAAGAACTGCAAAATAATCGCATAACCATCCATGCATTATTAGGCAATGATTGCATTCATGAAATTCATCGAAGGAAGCAAAATAAAAGAGATGAAAAATTTTCTTTATAAAACTGCATTTTGTTGATGCATCATTAAAAATTTCTTTTTATTTTTTCTGTGCTGTTCGCATCATGCAAGCGCCAATTGACGAACGTTTTATTTTACGATAATTTTTTAGTACATTTTTTACTTAATCTTTGATATTTATTTAATTATTCGTAATATAAAATTCGTCTTTCACTCTCACGATGATGATGTAGTGATGACGCCAACCAATTCGTCTCCTGAACAGGCAGCAAAAAATCTTTTTTCAAAATGATTGGCGGCAAAAGAGAGAGAGAGAGAAATAAAATGATTAAGATATCATCATTGTCGCCGTCGACATATGTATGTGAATATCCTCACAGCAGAAAGCAAGCAAATATCCCAATTATGGGAATGTGAAGGAAAGAGGAAAAAATTTTCTCCCCAAAATAAGACGGCGACAAATGAGTGAATGAAAGAGCGACAGAAATGACATAAAATGTGAAGTGATTGTTGAATGTAGGGAAAGATATTGAAACTTGTGAGAACGCATTTTTAACGATAATGTAGAATTTTTAAATTTTAGTTCAAATTTATTTAAAATTATAATTTTTCGTACTTCAAATGAAAATTTGAACTTAAAATTTTCGACCTTAAACTTGACCTTAAAATTATTAATTATTTTTGGTCTTGAACTTAATCCTAATAATTTGAACTTCAAATTTTAAAAATTGAACTGAACTTAAATCTTAAAAAAATTCGAAACAAAAGAAAAATTCACTAATAGGAAGAAAACCCATAAATGAAGAATCGTCGTGATCATTGTTGTCATCATCGTCTTAAGGCGTGTAATTAAAAAGTTGATTTATTCATGCACTTAAAATTCCTCTGTGCATTGTGAATCGAATGGAATGCACTTATGCATTGTCGTGTCGTCTTTTTTTTCGAGTGGCATAAATGTTTGTTAGTTGACACACATGACAAATGTCAAATTGCAAATTTTATTTTCTTATCACTTGAAATAAAATTTTTAAGTAAATATTTGAAATTCTTATTATTATTCGATCACATGTGACTGTAAGAGAATGCATTGAGCTGCATGAGGCAGACTATGTTTGAATATTTGCAATGACAATAAAGATCTGTTTATATGGACAAATGTATTTACACGCCCGTACTCAAATCACACCAAATAATTAAAATGTAAACTTTATGCAAGTCTCAAGTGGCGTCGCATTTTTTGTGTTGTTTGCTAAGCGCCATCTGAACTCGCCTCTTTTTTGCTTATTTGATTGCTATTTATTTTTATAAATGCTTTGTGAATCATTTGAAAGAATTTTTCCTTGCCTTTTGGCAGTTTAGGTGAGTTAAAATTTAATGCTGATGCCATTAGAATGTGAAATATTTTTTTAAATATTTGTTAAATAATTGGAATATTTGTAGAATTTAAAATATTTTTTCTATTTTTTAAAAATTCTTTCAATTCTTTCAAGTGACTAGACTTCATTAAAATACTTTTTAAAGTTCTAAAAGATGACATTTATGTAATAATTTAGTACTAAAATTTTTAGAACATATTAAATTTAGTACAAAGAATTTGAAATTTACAAATAAACTTACTAAAGCTAGAAATAATAAAAATTTCAATTAGTATTCACGCTTTCAGTACCAAATTGAATGTCAAAATTTTTGTACTAAAACTTTAGAAAATATACTAAAAATTTGAAATAAATTAGATACTAAAAAAATAAATATTTTTTCTTATCAAAAACTCTCCTCGCAAAAAGTCTAAATCATATATTTATAAATAAAATTCTCAGTTCACCTGTCTCTAAATCAGTAAACATAACTGCCATAAGAAAAAAAAAAATCAACAAAAGTTATAAAAGTCATTTTTATTCTCACATATTTCACATCTTATTATATGAGTTTGCGCTTCCTAAGAGAGTCAAGTTGAGTCTAGTTAAGGATTGAAAAATGACTGCTTTTTATGCGCTGTTATTTTCATTTATTTAATATGCATTAAGTTAAGAATGAATGTTAAAGTCAATCAATGTATTGTGTTAAATACGACTGATCGTTTGCAATAAAAAATCTTTTTTCTGTTCGTAGTCGTCGACGCCGTCGTGCAAAAAGACATCAAGAAGAAAATGATGTCAGTAAATAGTTAATGATGATCGTAAAAAGCAATTTTTATAGACGACATGACCGAATGTATGTATATCTCTTACTCATTCACCCATTTGGAAAACAAGGCCAAGATTGGCGCTTAAAAAGGTAGACAAACATGAAGAATAAAAATATTTGATTAGCATCTATTTCTAGAATTGCGTATGAAAAATATATTTTATTTCAAATTCAAGTTTGAACTTTTCTTTTTAAAAATCAAGATCAAGTTCAAGATCAAAACTTAAATTCCAAAAACTCGTTAAATTATAAAATTTTTATTTTTAAACAAGAATTTTTTTACATTTATTCAGAAACATAAAAAAGTCAAAAGACGGCAGTTTTGTGCTACATTCATATAATATTATTACAGGAAAATCATAATTATCATGTACGATAAGTTGCTAAATTGCTTGTACAAACTTCCCAATCGACAAGAGTTTGCTCTTTCGCTCATAAATTTTGTTTTTAATAATGACAAGCATTCTGCAGCTTTGTTTAAGTGCCGCATTGTAATTTCATTAAAATAACAACCGATCGTCGCTATATTCACTGCATTGGCCCTTTAATTTGGTTATATATGCATGCCGTGTACAACAATCAAGATAAAAATGTTAAAATTTGACAACAACATCACTGCATTGACGAAATCTTTAACTTCCTCATCTTTGCAATTTGAAAACTTGTTTGTTTATAATAATTAGATTGTGAAATGAAAGAAAAAATCATCTTGTTTGTACAAATTTTATATTTATGATGAGACTGATTGATTGCATTTGAGTCAGTTAAGGAAGAAACATAATTAAGTTATTATCTTTATTATCCTTGCAAAGATTTCTTCTTTCGATAATTTCTTTAAATTATATTGTTATGAATTGATTGAGTTAAAATTTGCTAAATTATTTTGTTTGTTAGTAAACTTATTATTTTCGAGTTATAAATTCAATAGTGGATTAAGAATGAATACTTTGAGTATTATTAGTAATCTTTTGTAGCACAGAGTATAAGCATCGTAGCAGTAATGCAAATAATTGTAAGCTTTGAAAGATCATAGTTTATTTATTTGCTATTATGCATGTAGTAATAACTAAGTACTTTTTAATGTGCTTTAAAATTTTATGCAAATCAATGAACTTCTTGCAAAAAAATTTAAAATATTTGTCATCATATAATTTATAAATTTTTCACAAACTTTCTAAAATAAAAAAATGTGTATTAAATCACAGTCTAAATTTGGTCACTCACTAACAAGGCATGTCCTGTGAAATTGAAAAAAAAAATGAATAATAGCTTTTAAAATAATGAAAGGAATTTCATTTAAACAGACCACAGCAGAGAGATAGAGAAAATAAAAGTTGCCTCATAGGAAATGCCATTTGAATGAATGAATAGAAAAAAGTAAAAAAATGAGATCATGCAAAAAGTTTAGCTTAGTTATTCATCTTATCATCAAGGAAACTTTTTTTAAGACAAACCACTCAATAATTATATAATATTGGAAAATTACAAGTTTTACTTGACGCCAGGTTGAGCATTTCGACGAGACATTTGCCATCATCATCATCATGAATCATCAATTAGCTCGCTCAAGTTTTTCCCCCATTGTGTCTCCATCACAGAAGATAATCGACATTTTCAACATCAATGGACATTATGCCGCCACTTTATAAGACAACGGCAATGAACCATCATCACAAATGCTTTTTTCTTTTCATAGAGAAAATTATTGCATGATGCATTAGCGTTTTAATTATTTGCTATAGTGAGTGCTGCAATGATGCAAAATAAATTGCAATTTACGCATTATCAGTTCTTATGAAAGTCATTCGCACGGCACTTAAATTAAATTTACTTACTTATGAACTTGCTTCTCTTTTTCTCTCGCTTTGTGTTGATTGTTTAATGAAGATAGAAATTGACTGAGAAATTAACTTTTTTCTTCATTGATAACTTTAAATAAAGATCTTATAATGTAAGCAAGAATTTTTTAAGAATGAACATTTTTAATATTATAAATTGTAAATTTTTAAGTCTTTCATGTTTTTTACAATTTGATAAATAAATATTCTTTATGTGACAAGTTTTTTCAGAATATTGAAATCTTTTACCAAGAAAAATACATAAATGTCAAAAAATTAAAATAACAGAAAGGATTTAAAAATAAATTAAAAAATTATGTTTTGTAAGACTTGAATTTTTTGGTTGCAAAAAAATTTAAAAAGATAATCAGAAAATTTGTAACTTTAAACTTAAGAATTGAATTTAATATTAATTGAAATTCATAAATTTTACTTTAATAAGCTCTTGCAAAATGCAAAAATAAATGTTTTCTTTATTAAAAAATATTTTCAAGAATTATTTTTTTTAAATTTCTTTTATAAAGAATCAATTTTAAATTTCTTATTAAATTTTTTTCACAATTTCATTATTTTTTCTTCATGTCAAAACGACAAAAGTAATTTACAAGTTTTAATAATTGCGACAGTTATTTGCACGCATCAGCACTTTTGAGTCTGTCAACAGTGCATTTTATGTTAAAAACATTGCACATAAATGGAAAGGAAGCGAAATGGAAAAATTCAATAGAATAAAATGAATGTTGAGAAGACGAACGTCATGTATCCATTTAGCGAGTAACAAGACCGTTAATTAGTTGAAAATTGTGATGTGTAGCGGTGCATATCGAACTAATTACTTCACATATTGTATTAAATCATCAACAATAAAGGTAGAAGCACTGAACGGTAGAAATAATCTACAATGTTGCAAACGCTAGATTCTCTGATTAAATTCTTTCAACGGCTCATAAAATTCTTTTTGTCTGCTAATGAGTTTTATTATATGATGAATCTTAAAAAAAATTAAAATTTCAATTCCATTTTCGCATTTGCGTCTGGCTGATGAATGTAAATTCGACTTGCTCGACAATCAGCGATGCATGGAAGTCATAAATTTACAAATTTTATTGCACACTAAATACTTCATTAAAATGCTATTCTGCAAGCTGAGGAAGCGAATAAATTGAAAAAGAAATAAATTGTAGGTCGAAAATAAGTTTAAAGCGAATTTTGAATTTGAATTTTTGATTTTTATGTTTTTAAAGTTTGAACTTGATCTTAGAAAATTTCATTCTTAAACTTTAAAAATCTGATGTTAATTTCCAAAAAGCTTTATTTTGATCTTGAACTTATAAATTTTTTTGATCTTAATATTTCAATTTTGAACTTGACCTTAAACTTGATCTAAATTTTTAAAAGCTATTGCTTTTTATAGCAATTTTTGTAAATTATTTATTTTAAAGTCTAGAAAAAGTGTACAAAATTTGTTAAGTACTTTTCAATAATAATTTCTTTTTAATTTCATAGTTGCATGACTGAGTGAGAAAGAGAATGAACAAAATTTACGGTCGGTGCATGAAGTCGTTAGCAATATATTTTTCTATATTATTGCATTCGGATTTGGCTTAGATCTATCTACATACACACAATATAATTATTTATAATTTTTTATTCACTCTTTTTTTTGCTGCTATTTTTTGCGCACTGATGAAGGCATGAAAGAGGAATGAATGAGAAAAAGGAGGGAATTAATGCAGGCGCCACTCAATGAGCAACAGCTTTTTGAAAAGTCAATTAATTGAGTTTGTGCATGCATCAGTGTATAGGAAGGTGAGATTTTTGAAAATGATTATTTTGCTATGGAATTTGAGAAGGAATTTCAAACAGCATTTTAATGATGAAGTAAAAAATTGAATTGAAGATTTTTCAATGTTTATTTAGTGTCAATATTTTAAAATTCATTATTGAGAATATGAAAAGTTTAATTTATGAAGATATTTTTTATAAATAAATTGTTCTGTTATTTTATAGAAAATTTAAATCATTAATTTAACTTTCTGGAATTTAAATTTAAACGGATTTCTTAAAATTGAAATTTTCAATAAAATTGTTAATAAAAATTTTTTGAACAGACTTAGAAAATTACTGTTATGATTTTAGGTTTTAAAAAAAATTTTAAACAATTCAAAACTTTAATGTAAACAGAATTTATTATGATGATCGTGATCATTTGCAATTTAAAAGAAAACAGAGAAAAATCGCTAATTCATTTCTTCACACGTAAAATGAAAAGAAAAAAACGTTTTTTCGTTCGTCATCAATTAACAAATTTACAATGCAAAAAATAGCATTTTTCTCATTAGGTCAGAGATTTCGCTTGAATTTAAAAATAAAAAAAAAATTGAAATTCAACAGTGTAAAGTATTTTATGCATGGCATGTAACAGACACACGAGTACGAATGAGAGAACGTGTTAATTGTGGCGTCAAAGAATAAAAAAGACTTGGAGACATGCAATTGCGAATATCGCACCGCATGCGATTTAGAGAGTGAGAAAAATTTATTGTTTTGTGATTTACATTCTTGCCAAAGCGTCAAAATGAATTAAGAAGTTACAAATATTTTATATTGAACGAATGAATCGTTAATTAATGTCAATCGAGCCGCCGGAATTTTTATTAGCGCCTTGACAATGGCGCACTCGAAAGTCAATAAATATAAATGACTGCAAGTCAGTCGTTTCAGTTGTCGAGTGCAACAATAAAAGAGTGAGTGCAATTAATCATTTTTTTTGTTACAGAGATTAATTGACTTTATTCTTACTTGAAATTTACTGGGAAATTTATTTTTAGCTCAAAACAAGAAGTTTGCATTGATGTCATTCTTAATGAGATAAAAAATATTTTTGTAGTTGATTTATGATTTAAAACTAATTGAAAAATATTTTTGCATTTTTTCTGCATTAAAATAATGCTAAATTTGTTTGATGGCCATGACAAATTATTTCATGAAATGAGAATTTTTTGCATAAATGATTGATTGACGTGATAATTATAAGTTATATAAGTGTTTTTAATTTGATTTTTGTTGACTTTGTTATTTCAGAATGATATTCAATGTTTTAAGTATTTAATAATAATCAGCTATTAAATATTCAAATTTAACGGATTTTAAAATTTAAATTTTTAAAGAATATAAAATTTTTAATAAAAGTTAAATTTAAAAAAAATATTTTTTTCACAATTTCTAACTTAGAAGTTGAATTATTTTCAAATATTTTAGAAATTTTAAATTTGAAAGCTTTTTGTAGAACGTTCAATTAAAAATAAATTTTAAGTTATTTCTGTAAGATTCAACCTTGAATCTTTTTTATTCAACCTTGATCAAGTCGAATACACGAAAAAAATTCACAAACAAGAAAAATTTAAACGAATCGAAAAAAGTCAATATTTATTTTTTCACTCCCTCAAAGCATACAAAGATAAAAGTTTCCTTTTTTCAACAGCATGTAAACATTGAGATTCGAAGCAAATTTGACTTTAATTAACAAATATAAATATCTTGGCGCCATCGTCATAATAGATTGCACATAGAAATTGAGAGAATTTTCTTTCCACTTTATTTTTAATTTTTTTTTCTCTCATTCCCGATTTTCTTGCCTTACTATTGCATGCTTAGCGATCGAGTCGTGAATAAATTTCACAACTGTGTGAAGAAAAACATACTTGTAAGTAGATTTAAATAGCGATTGAATTTTCAGTTCTTTTATTTTATTATGTGCCAAAGATTTTCTAATGTGCGAAAAAAAATTTCATTAGATATTTTTAGAGATAAAATAGAAAATTTTTGATGAAGTTTAATTTATTTTTTAAAAGATATTTTAATACGTTTTTTTTGAAGTTTTTACTTAGCATAAAAATTTTGGTTAGTTTTCGTTAATTTAGTAAACAAAAAAATCTCTAGAGAATTCTTATAAATTTTTAAAAAAAAAATCTAAAATTCAAAACATCAAGTAAGTACTGAAAATCTTTTTAAAAAGTTTCCGACAATAAATTTTTTGAATATTAAAAATACGTTATTTTTTAAAAAAAATATATTTTATTTAAATTTTTGTATTTTAAAAATTCTTTAAAATTTCTAGAAATTTTTAAGTCACAAATAAAAAATATTAAGTTAAGTTTACATTTTCTTTTGCTTAAATAAAAGCAAAATTGAGACTTTGTTAAAATTTAATAGAGATTTTTCCTCCATTAATAAAAATTTGTGATCTTTTTGACAAATCAATAAAAAATTTTTTTTTCTCTTTTTATATTTTTTCCGCAATTTTCATTTCTTTATCTTTATTTTCACGATCCAATAAATTTAAACACTTTATGATTTGCCAATTTTTCTATCTAGCCGTCTAATAAATTTTCCCTCGCATCTTCAAAAGTCATAAAATATCATCATCACAACTATGTGAGAAAAAGTGAAAGTGAAATATTTTCAAATAAACAGGAGAAAAAAGTATAAAATTCACACATTCCGGGAATATTTTTGATATTTTTTATTCATTCGCTCATGTGGTCAACAGACAATAATAACAAGAAATATTGAAAGAATTTTAATGAGTTCAAAAAATTTTTGGTCTATTTAATTAAAATTTTTTTTACTCACCGCAAATTACGCAATTTCGTGGCGTCTTTTTAAATTTCCTCACTTTTTTTATTCTAAAAAATGTTAGCAATTTTTTAAATTTTTTCTTTAAAATTTTTAAAATTAAATTTTCCATTCACAAATATTTTGTAATTCTTTTTGATCACTTCATTCATGAAAGCATCGAAAAATACTAAACGTTATGGAAGATTTGATGCGGTTTATATAGGAATCATTGCTTGCCATGTGCTCTTTCGGGGGATGCTATGATAGTTGAGTGAGAGAGGGTGGAAATGGTTTGTTTACATTTGGAATTTTCCGAAGTTGCTGCATGAGAGAAATTTTTCTTCTCTCTCGTCATTTTTTTTTCTTTTCGGCTTTCCCGCGCGAGTTGACTGCAATGAAAAAAGTTTGTTTATCAATCGAATTTTCTTTTACGCTTTTACTACAATGAAATTTTTTCTTCTCTTCTTCAGAGAATTTTTTTTCAATGGTTTTATCGTAAAAAAATCTCTTGAATTTTCGTCGTTGTTTTTCGTGTTCGTGTTGTGAGAGAGAAAAAGAAAAGATTTTTTCTTTGCTTTTCGTGATGTTGAGAATTTTCTTGAAACATAAATGATCAGATATTCTGAAAGAATCATGAAAAATATGATAGAACAAAAAAATTTAAAAACTTTTAAACTGAAGAATTTTTATTTTTATTTATTGAATAATTTTAATATTTATAATTTTATTTTATATTTTACTGCTTAAAAATTAAATTACAACAGTACGTTAAAAATAATTTTCATAAATTTTAAAATCTTTTTTCTAATGAGTTTTTACTAAAGTTTTAAATTTTACTGTATTTAAATGAAAGCCTTTGAACTCTTAATACTTTTAGCGCATTTTTGCAAAAAATACGCTATTAGGCTCACGATGGCTGGCTGGCTGTATGTGACAGTGATAACTCGGCAACGGTAAGTCGTGGAGAGGTGGTTGAAAGCTTGTTAGAAAGGTCTTGACGTGTAAGTAAGCCATCAAAATAGTTTTTTTGGGTAAGTGTTGACCCAAAGGTGGTCCACCACATGGACCAAAAAAGTTTTTTTCACCAAAAAGTCTTAAAATGCCATGAAACGTAAAGAAAACGTGTTAAATTTTTTTAAAAAAAATGACTTGTTGCCAAAAAAATAGTATTAAAAATATGTGAAATTTTGTTATCAAACATTGTTCTGTTAGGCAAAAATGCTCTCTAATCGTCCGACCATCCAAGGCGTCGAGATTGATATATTTTTTATTATTTTTGATATCGTAATTTTCTCTTTTATCGAAGATTATAAAGATTTTAATGACAGTTTAAAAGAAAGCTATGAGCATAAAAATCATTCCGAAAAACAAAGGTGTCTTGATATGAAATATCAAAAAGAGTTCTCTGGCTTTGATTTATTTTTCAAAAATTTTACGAGAAATCTTTTCTTTAATTTTAAATAAAATATAAATAAAACTTACAACCTTTATTGTTATTTAAAGAAATTATTATAATTGCTTTTTACAAAATTATATTATTTATCTGTTTCAACTGAGGGTTTTTCAAAACGCTGTTTTTGGTTCATTGCTGTTTTTGCTCATATTTTTTTTTATAAACTGAGCTGGCTCAAAAGTTTAATGACATTTTTAGCTTGACCTTTATTTTTTTAGAATTAATAAAATTAAGAGTCTAAGAGCTTGAAGATTTCTGAAGAATTTAAAAATTGGCAAAAAAAAAACAGCCAGCTCAATTTATTAAAAAAGTTATGAGCAAAAACAGCAAAGAACCAAAAACAGCGTTTTTAAAAACCCTAGTTTCAACTTTTCTTTATTTTTTACGGTTTATTTTTGTTTAAATTTTGAAACATAAAACAGTTTTTGAATCTGCTTCAATTTCTAATCAAAACATATTAACCAACAGATTGGATTGAATTATGTTTCAATAGTGTTCCAAAAAGCAGTGATTTCTCAACTAACTTTAAATAGTCTCAGTAAATATTATTGAATTTTAATAGCTTTCCTTCTTCTTAAAAGTCTTAGAGCTTTTCCTAATTTTACCAATAAATAATTTTGCCAAGGTTTTTCACGTAGCGCTTTCAGTGCGCTTTTTTGAGCTTCCTAGAACAAAGTTGTGCAGTTTGCGCTTTTTTGAGCTTTCATGCGCTTTCTTGAGATTCTTGAGCTACGTGAATAACCCTGGTAATTTTGTTTTACAAAAATTTTAAAAGAAATTTTCTATTGATAAAAACAGTTCTTTTTTTATGGTATTCAATTACTTAAACCAATTTTTCGTCTAAAAAAATAACAAAAGCACAAGCGCCAACATTTATTTATTTGGAAGACCTCACTGTCTCCAAAATAATTTTTCTATCTTTCTTTCACATTAACTCATTTATGTTTATGATTTTCCAAATATTAATCGAAAGTATGTTGAAAATAAAAAAGTGTGTGTGGAAAGAGGCAAACAAGAAAGAAAGGAAAAGATTTTTTTTGGCTCCACTAAAAGCATCTCTTGATTTTGGCTCTAAGAAGGGAGAATGTGTGTAAAAAAAGAGTGGCGAGAGTAAAAGAAAGAAACTTTAGCAAATGTCGCCAAGCGTCGAGACAAAGTATGAAGACTAGAAGGCTGACGACATATTTCTGATGTTTTTTCAAAAAAAAAAAAATACTGCGAGCGTCATACGATGCGAGCCACGCTGATTTGTCTCTATTTCTGCTATATTTTAATGGTGCCTTTGAAGCGGGGGTTGCTGCTAGTTAGTGGCTGACTGGCTCCAGTGAAATTTTTTTACGACATTTCAATTAATTCGTTTGCATTCTCAACACATATAAATATATAGAGAAAATTATGACACATCGACTGACTAAATATTAGAAGCAGTCAAGTAATTTTCTTCAAGAAGGGCGCCAGATATTAGAAAAAAGGTCTTTACACTCACCCTAACTAACAAGTTAAACGGAAGTTTATCAAATTCTGTATTTTATTTCATAAATCATTAAACACATAAATATGCTATTTTGTGCCTGTTTCGTCCTGTCATTCTCACTCCATTACTTGCTTTTTCGTGGACGCCGCGCCAAGACGTCAGTCGTCAAAAATCTTTTTACACATTTGTTTTTCTTTTGCTCTCTTTGGTAGTTTTTTTTCTATGCGTCGCTTTTTTGGGTTGGTAATGACTGCGATGATGATATGAGTGATTGAGTTGAGGGGTTGAATGAAAATTAAAGTTTTTTTTCTATATAGTGTGAGAATAACAGAGTAGAGGGTGTGTTTATATGTTTTGTTGTTTATTGCTGTTGTTGTTGAAATAAAAACAGAGAAAAATTTATTAGTTAATTAAATGAAAATTTTTGCTTTTTCTGATTTGAAAAATTTTGTTAGAAGAAAATTGTTATGAAACTTTTTTTGTTTTGAAAATTTGCTAGAAATTCTAATTTATTTCTTTAAAATTTTAAATGAGAAAATAAAACAAATGTTTTGTATAAACTGTTGGCACAATATTTTGAAGTTATTAAATTCTTTTTTTGAAGATTTTTGTAGAAATTTGTAGTTTTAATTGAAATTAAAAATTTTGGAATTTAAATTTTTTTGAATTTCCTAACATTTTTATTTTTTTACTGAATTTTTTTGAGATTTCAAATTATTTTTTTAAAAACAAAAAGGAGCTTTAAGTTAAATTAATTTCTTTTCTATTTTTGATAAATTTCAGAAAATATCTCTAAATTTCATAAAAATTCCCACAATAAAAACATAAACATATATTTCTATAAAAACATGCAAAGAATGAAAATGGAAAGTGACGAAAACACAAAATACAAAAAAAATAGAAAATCGCTTCCCGCCAAAATATGTCAATGGTCGTCGTTGTCGCCACTTACTCGTATTAAAACATACGCACATAATAAAAAAAAGAAGAAACATCAGAGTCAAAGAGGGTGGTTGAAGTCAATATCATTCGCGTTGCTGCCATTCATATTTGGATTGGAAGAATTGTGGCGCTTGGACGATCACCAGACGACGACAGCAGCACGACGACGACGACAATTCAATATTTTCTCTTTTTCTCTCTCGCTTTTATTCGCATTTGGCTATAAAACTTCGGATGGAAAATTTTCTTCTCTTGTGCCATGCTTTCTTGATGATTTTGCACATTTTTCTTTTCGTTTTTTGCTGCTGCTGTTTGTTGTTGAATCATGTAAAAGAAATGAATTGCATTAGAATCAAATGCTTTGGAAAATTATTGATGATAAATGACATTGAAATAAATGACATGGAAAGTGTCCGTGCGTAGTAGGGGGACACTTAAGCGCATTTTTGGTGCCTAGATCAGTGTATGTTAACTAATTTCAGAATTATTAGATTCATTTGAGAAATAGATTCACACTTTAAAATAATTTGATTAAAATAAATTCAAAATATAGGAGAAATCATATTTATAAAATTTTGATATATGAAAGCACGGCGAGCGTTCTAAATTGATACCTAATTTACTGAATCTTCTGATGATAAACTTTATTGATATCAAAAAACGGTTAAGTAATATTTAAAATATTTGAAGTTCCAATATTTGCCGTTGGTGGCGCTGCAATCGTTTTCACAGCCAACTTCACGTTGTTTACATTTTTCAATTTGGAAATTTAAATTCGTAATTTCCTAATTAATTCAATCAGTGGCAACATTCTAATAAAGATTGCCGCCAGTAACTCGATTGCACAAATCAAACACAACAAACCGGAAGTCTCTAGCTATTGCAGTTTTCGAGATCTCATCCCTCACCCAGCCGTGAGCCAGCCGTGAGCCAGCCAGCCGATCAAAGTGAAACTATAAGCTGCATTGTTGTTCCAAAAATGCGCTAAAAATGCAATTTTCTTTTTGAACTCAATTTGCATAATTGAAAAATCTTAGAAAGGATTGGTAAATAAAAATATTTTAATTAATTTTTATTCAAAACATACAATCATTGTAAACAACTCACACCCATATCTCGTAAATTCCTAACTGTACTAATAATCAAGCCTCAGGCATTAAATAAAAATTACCTCATTTCTATATATGAATCAACAGGTTGTTCACTCTCTCATCATTTTATCAGACTATCATTTGTTATACAAGATAATGTACATGTTGACGCCTAAGCTTTATTTATTTATCTATTTTTTTCTCTTTATCTAGAATATAAGAAGCAGAAACAGTTTTTCTTTGTTCTATAAATGACTTATCTTAATGTCATTAAAAATAGAAAAAAATTACAATTAACAGTTACTGAAAATTTGAAGCTTTTAATTAATAAAGTAGCGCAGAGCAGATCAGATGGGCGCAATAATCAAGATACTTAGGAACCTAAATGCAAGTCTGAGCTTAATTTGTGATCACCAAAAAAATTTTGAAATTTCCAAAATTTTTATGAAAAATATGCATTGCCATCATATTTTGGAAATGTTCAATTTCTTTGTGATTATGAACAAATTAAATTTTAATTCCTGAAGAGCATTCCAATGATTTTTTTATTACAATTTTTTAAATTTTAAAAACCTGTTAAATTTATACTTAGAAGAAATTTTATTTATTAAAAGCGCCAACAATTCTAATTTATTTGCCAAGAAGTATCAGTTTTTTTCCAAAATATTTTCATTCACCTCGCCTGACTGCCTGGCATCACAGTGTAAAACTGCACTTAAGAACCATAAAAATATTTTTTTTCTCTCTTTGATTGGCATTCTTTGTGTGTGTTTCATGCAGTGAAAGCTTTTCGTCTTTTGCAAAGAGGCGACACAAACAAAGACGAAAAATTATCATTATTGAATGCGAGCAAGCGAGAGACACAAAGACTGAATAAATAAAGCAATAAACCATAATCGAGTCCAATGTACGCCAATTCTGTGGCTGTTGCCGTCATCGTAGGACGAAATTGATATAATGTGGCTGCAGAAGGCCAGGAAGTGGCTAATGATTATCGAATATGATTTTTTTCTCTTTTTTATTCATGAAATGAAGCCAAAATAATTTTCCTCCTAAATGGACATTCGATAATCTTTCTTTCATCGTGTATGACTTGCTTGGATCCAAATGAGGCGACAAAGGGTCGAAAAGAAATTTGTTTGTTGATAAAAACAATGCGAAGAACTAAAAATTTTCTTATTTGTCAAGTGAAAAAGGAACGAAAATTGATGGAGTCAAGATGTATAGAAATCTAGTCTCCGTTAAATGTCTGTCGCGTCCTTTATAGCGTTCATGATTTGAGATCAAATAAATTACTAATTGAAAAATATTAATGATTATTTTTATTTAAAAAAATATTATTGAAATTTTTAATTAAAAAAAGCGACTTTTGAAAATTTGAAAAATATAAACTATAAAATGTTGTTATAAAAAGTTTGTATGTCAAAATACTTAGAAAATTTCACTAAACCTAAAAATAATTAATAATTTTTGCATATAAGTTTTAAAATTCAGAATATAACTTTTTTTAAATATTTTAATTTAAAAATTCCGTTAAAAAATAATTCTTATTTAAAAAAAAATTTAATGAAAAAAAATTATGTTCAAATATAAAAATATCATAAAGTGTTTAAAAACTAAAATTTAATTTAAATAATTGAATATATGAAAATTTACTGCAGAAGACATTTGTCAATAATTTTCCAAAGCATTTGATTCTAATGCAATTCATTTCTTTTACATGATTCAACAACAAACAGCAGCAGCAAAAAACGAAAGAAAAAATGTGCAAAATCATCAAGAAAGCATGGCACAAGAGAGGAAAATTTTCCATCCGAAGTTTTATAGCCAAATGCGAATAAAAGCGAGAGAGAAAAAGAGAAAAATGTTGAATTGTCGTCGTCGTCGTGCTGCTGTCGTCGTCTGGTGATCGTCCAAGCGCCACAATTCTTCCAATCCAAATATGAATGGCAGCAACGCGAATGATATTGACTCCAATAAACTTTTACTTGAAAATACTTAATGCCAACAGTTCATGCAATGCAACTTAAGTTTTGTATTGTATTATTTTTTTGCAAATCTTCATTTGAATACTAAAATAATCATAGTCAATTTATTACTCTTTCCACCCTTCTTTTTCAATGAACTTTTCTCTAGAAAGCAAGAAATAGATAGATAATATAAAGAGACAGAAATGATTTTCTTTTTGACGACAGAATTTCTATACATCATGTCTCCATCATACAAAAAACTAAAACTATTTATTCTAAATTCACTTCAAATGAAATGAATAAGTTTGATTTCATGGTTTTGTTTGTGTTGACTTAAAAAATAAGTAGAAATTTAAATAAAATATATCTAAAAACTTTTCTAGTTTTTAAAATTTTACTGTTAGTTTAAAATTTGTATGACTAAAAAAACTTTTAACACCGCATTAGACAAACTTTTATTTTGAAAATTTTAAGAGAATTTTGAATCTTTTTGTTTACATTATTTAAACGACACAATCTTGATAAAATAAAAAATATTCAAAATTTAAAATATTTTTTTTTTCTAAAATTTCTGAAAATAAAAATAAATAAAAAATTCAACTTTTTTTTGCTTTTTCTCTACGAACTTTTATATTAATTTTTTTCTCACGTTTTATTAAATGATTTTTTTAAAATTACCAGAATAGAGGTTAAAATATGAAAGGAGCGAGAATGGTGATTTTTATTATTTTAGTTTTTAATTTTCACAATATTTAAATATCAATTTTATTTTGTATTTTTTTCTTTAATTTCTTTTTTTACAATAAAACAATTCAGACAAATTTTCATTTCTTTATTAATTTATGCTTAATTTTTGTGAGTTTATTAAAGAAAAAAATATTTCATGTGTGTGTTATGTGAGTTTTTCAAAAGATACATTAAACAGGACATTTTTCCATTGATTATATTTTAGTATGGTGGTGGACAATTACACCCAAAGACAAACTTTCCAAAAAAAATTCGGACAATTTTTCCAGAAAACAAGGACAAATTTTCCACGTGTATTTGTACCTGGAAGATTTGTCCTCACTTGAGGACACATTTCCCACATACAAATTGAAATTTCTCTATTTTGTCCTTAATTGCAGACAAATTTTCCATGTGCATTTGTATTTGGAAACTTTGTCCCAATGAAGGACAATCTTTCCAGTTGAAAACACATATGGAGAATTTGTTCCTGGTTTTTTTAATTTTTTTTACTTTGGAAATTTTGTCCTTGATTGTGGACACTTTTTCCACATATATTTTCAACTGGAAATTTTGTCCCTAATTGTGGACACTTTTTCCACATATATTTTCAACTGGAAATTTTGTTCTTTATTGTGAATTTTTTTGTATAATCAACAGAAATCTCACAATTGAATTTACCATAAAATTAAATTTTTTTGTAGTGTTAGTTAGCTTACATTGCTCGTATTACGCACATTGATTTTGCGAGAATTTCATTTAATTTTTCATAATTGAGTTTAAATACTTTTCAGTGGCGCGAACAGATGGAAAACTAACGTATCCAATATTTGTAACGTCAGTTGCATGATTTGAAATTCATTTTTGGTGCCTAGATCAGTGTTTATTACAAATTACAGAAATATTAGATGCGTTTGTAAAACAGATTCATGCTATAAGATATACTGGTCAAAGCAAATTTCAAATGTATAGGAAATTTCATATGTAATACTCATGGTTTTGAATGAAATAATTGAAATTTTAGTTGTAGCGAATAGCAGTCAATTAGGAATTTAGCAGCTATTTTTTATTTTGTTTACATTTTCATATAGAAATATATTTTATAAAAACTCGAGTAATGTAATTGCTGCTAATAATCTTGATCTATTGAAATTCTCGGAATCGTCTTTATAATAAAATTTGTTGATTTGAAAATAACGATCAAATTCAAAGTACGCGAAGTTGGCTACGCGCACCTGAAAAATTTTTTGATCGCAGTCAACTTCGCGAAAAAAATTGTAAACAAATTTTCAAAATGGAAAATTAATTCATAATTTCCCAAGTCATATGACTAGTGAGAGCTTTTAAAACCTTTTTGCCGCCAGTAACTTTTTAGCACAAATCTAATGCAAAAAATATAGTAAATCAGTATGCGTTGCTATACTTGATTTGAGCGCATTTTTGGTGCAACAGATCAGTGTTTATTACCAAAATCACATGTTGTTAAAGCATTATTCTTCCAATACAATATTGAATTGGCTAATCATAGAAATACCAATGCAGAAACTCTCAAGTTGACAAAACCAAATTTTAAAAACGTCAATAGGAGTTTTTGAGATTTTCACGTTTTGTAAACATATATGTAATAGAATTCATTATAATAAAGGATGTTGAAGTTATTGCTTTGATAAGAAATTTCGTTTGATAACGGTCAAATGAGTATTTTGAAAAAAAATTACTAAACGCACTCTGCCATATTTGTTTACGTTTAGAAAAATTTCTATTGAATTTATTTTTCGCAAATTGTCATTCTCAACAGTTATTTACCTTAATATAAAGTAGATTCTGCAAACCTACATGAAAGCACAATACTTTTAAAACAAACCGGAAGTCTCTAGCTTTTATAGTTTTCGAGATCTCAGAGGGACACCCGGGAGCCGAACAGCCAGCCGAACAAAGTGAATGAAGTGAAATGATTTTTACTATGCAATAGTAAAAAATAATTGCAAAAATAGTTAAAATTAACTATAAACGTGTTAAATTTAACTGTTTTTGGGTTAATTTACTAAATTAAGAATTTACTACTCAAACAGTAATTTTTTTTGGGTATACTGTATTTTATCTTCGTTCAGTGATTCTGTTTCTTCAATATGCTCTTCTCTCTGTGTTCATATGTATTATTCAAAACAACTAGTTAATAAACTTATTATAACTTCATAATAAACTTTGTCAACTCACATTTTTTTTTTTAATTTTATGGTAAATTCAATTGTGAGATTTCTGTTGATTATACAAAAAAATTCACAATAAAGAACAAAATTTCCAGTTGAAAATATATGTGGAAAAAGTGTCCACAATTAGGGACAAAATTTCCAGTTGAAAATATATGTGGAAAAAGTGTCCACAATCAAGGACAAAATTTCCAAAGTAAAAAAAATTAAAAAAACCAGGAACAAATTCTCCATATGTGTTTTCAACTGGAAAGATTGTCCTTCATTGGGACAAAGTTTCCAAATACAAATGCACATGGAAAATTTGTCTGCAATTAAGGACAAAATAGAGAATTTCAATTTGTATGTGGGAAATGTGTCCTCAAGTGAGGACAAATCTTCCAGGTACAAATACACGTGGAATATTTGTCCTTGTTTTCTGGAAAAATTGTCCGAATTTTTTTTGGAAAGTTTGTCTTTGGGTGTAATTGTCCACCACCTTTTAGTATGCCATTAACTTGTGTTTTATTTATTTATAAATTATACGAAATATTTTTGACAATAATGACATCACTTTTTGAAACAAATATTTTTGGATGTCATTATCGTTTTTAATTTGGAAAATATTTTTAAAATTTTATAATGAAAACTTTTTTAAAATTGATAAAAATTTTAAAATTTTCAAGTTTTTTTCAAGTTTCAGTTTTCTTTTGAACAAATATTTTGAAAACTTTCTTCAAGAATTCTCTCAAAAAATTTTAAAGTTTTTGTAAAATTTAAAATTTTTTAAATTTTTCAAAAAATCGTTACATTAAATGAAAAATTATAATGATAATCTCATGACATTATTGAATCAATTAAGAAACAAATATATTTATTGATCAAACATGTCATTTTGATTACTCATTCAACTAATAAATTCAAAAAAATATTAAAAAAAAATTTTCCTTCTCATTTACATTTTCAATACATCATCTAAACTATTCATGATTGCAAAAAAAATTTTACATTTCTTTTCTTTTATATTAAGCTGTGTTTGTGAGGAATTTGATTATAGAACTTTTAGTGCATTTTGATATCAATTTAGAAAATAAATTTTGTCTAATTGAGAGAAAAATTGTGAAAAATTCTTTCTTTTTAAGTAAAAATCAATTTTAAAATTTCTGTGGAAAATTTAAAGTTTCAGTTTAGAAATGAATGAAATTGTTTTAAAGTAACATCTAATAATTTATGTTCAATTTGGATTTTTACTTTTGAAAACTTTCAAAGCTATTAGAAACTTAAAAATTTTATATTTGAAAGTCATCAATTGAAAATTAAAAATCAGTTGTTAAATGTTCCTTATTTTTCAAAATAAAGATGGAAATATTTTAATTTATAATTTTAACTAGCAGAATTATGATATACCAAGGTTTCAACTATTGAAACTATTTCAGTCATTAGAAAAAAATATTTCCAAGACAGTTCGATTTTCAAATTATAAATATTCAAATTTTTCACATTTTTCCCTCAAAAGTTTCAATTCGCAAAATCAAGAAATTTTCAAAGCATTTTCTAAACATTTTTTTGTCAAATTTTCTTTCAGCAAATTAATAAATTTTCCAAAATTTTTCTTTTATAAAAATTAAAACTTTTTTACGCTGTCAAGTGAAATTCAAGCAAAGCAAGAACTTTTTTTCTTTTTTTGAAAATTATAAAACTTTTTTTTCTTTTTTCTATTCTAAATTTCTCGCATACAATGATTTTATTATGTGTTTGTATGTTTGTGAAAAATTAAAAATTATTTTTATATATTTTAAGATCTAATATGATTTTTAAAGGATAAACAAACTTTTATTTGTAATGAAAAATAATAATAAAATGACATTTTTGAAGTTTTTACAAGAATTTTTTAAAAAATGAATTTTAGTTGAAAAAAAAAAATAAAAATGATGAATTTTAACTGATTTTTTTTTGTTTATTTTTTACAATGGAAAGCAAAAGAAAAAGAAAACTTAAAAAATAAAAAGATTTTTTTTTCATGTATGTATTATAATTGTATATATAAAAATTCACCGAGTTGCATTTTATTTTTATTTAACATCATACTGAATTCCCAACAATTTCACCAACTTCTCATCATCGCTAGTGAAGCGTGGCTTAAATCGTTGAAAATTTGCAATAACTGTACGAATTATGCGATCATGATCATTTTTATCACGATGAACATTATTGGCTGAGCTTAAAATTTGCGCATCAACTGTACGATCACTATTGACAATCTCAAATAATTTATTGAGAAAACGAATCCATTGTTCTTCTTCACTGAAGTTTATTGAATCACCTGATTTTTGGTAAAGCAACTCACATTTGATAATCATTGCGATTATGCTTGATACAACAAACTGTGGAATAATGAAAAAATTCAAATCAATTTTTTTAAAGAATTTCTCATTTCTTACCTTGCAGCCATTAACATATCCCATTAATTTCTCACTTGTCATCATGTTATTTGTAATTTTAAGCAAGTCAGTGAAATCAGCATCCTGCAATTGCACTGCAAACTCATAATAGAGGGCCATAAGAGAATCTTCAATCTCTTCCAATTTATCACGCTTGAACACAGTCAGTGAGATGAAAATTGCATTCCACATGTCCCAGCGTATTGGTTGATCTTTAATGTGAGGAAAAAGACGCTTAAGAAGTGCCTGTTGAAAAAGATAATGAAATTATTAGAATAAAATTTTACTAAAATTTTTAGGAAAGTTTGAAAATTTGTTACTCACTCTTCCTTTGCGTACTGCCATAATTCCTGGCACTTTTTCAACCGAAAGCAATGCAAGCAATTTTGTCATTAATTCACTTTGTGTTTCTGGTTCATTCAATGAAATTGATGATTTAGCTGAACTAATGCTTGACTCATCTTCATTTTGTTTCTCTTTTGCTTCTTGCTCCATTTGTAAACGTTGCTTTTCACGTTTTTCCTGTAAAATTTTCAAATATTTTATATTTAATTTTAAGAAATTTAAAAAGAAAATTTACCTTTAAAATAATAGAAGCAGCAATAGCCATAGGATGTTGTAAATCTTCAAGTTTCAACACAATTTTATAAAGCAACTCAATATGCATCAAAATTTGTCTCGATCTTTTTTGAATTGTCAATTCGGACACACCACCTTGTCCATTTTCAGCATTTCCAACAACTTCCATATCAATAATTTTTCTTGGTGCTGTAACACTCCCACATTGTAATTTTCCAAGTGAGTTCTCAAATTGCAATGGTGTATAGGTTCTTGGCGTGGGATTTTCCTTCTCATTTTTCTGCGATGATTCTGAATTATGTCGCTCACGTCCGAGTCCATTCTTTTGATTTTGCATGCCATTCTTACCAATATTATTAAATTGTCGCAATAGCATTTGCGCGTGACCTTTGGGCTGTGTAAAAGGATGATTTAATTGATTATCACGATGTGCTTGACTTTCATTTTCAATGCCACGTAAACGTTGACGTTCTTTATACATGGTATAATAATAATCATCAAAATAGGGCGTTTCAGTGTTAAGTTGCATCAATTGAATTGTAATAAGAAATTGCTTATCTCGATTACTCATGAGATTTGCATATTCATCAAATTCTTCCATTTTACCATTATTAAAACGTTGATGATGTTGATTATTTGCACCATTATTCATATTATTATTGTTGTTATTATTATGATGATGATGGTGATGAAGTTGTTGCTGCATTTGTCCACGATTCATTGCAAATTGCATTGGATTCAACATTGGATGATTTTGTTGAATTTCTTGCAATAAACGTTGATTAAATTGCGCTGAATTTTGCTGTTGTTGTTGTTGTGGATACATTAATGGTGCACCTTGCATCAAATGTGGTGGCATTCGATTCATTTGTGGTGGCAACTGCTGTGGTGGTCTAATTGGTCCTGGTCCCATTGGACCGCCAAAATTTGGATGAAAATTATTCATATTCATCGGATGATTGATTAATGGATTGAATTTTGACATATTTGGACCTTGCAAATGTGGTGGTATATTGAATGGTGGTGGTCCATTCATATTGATTGGATGATGAGGAGGCGGTTGAAACATAAGACCTGCAGGTTGTTGATTTGGCAGAACTTTTCTCATCTGTTGTTGCTGTTGTGGTTGTTGAGGATTTGCTGTCGTAACTGGTGGAGGAACTGACTGTTGTTGTTGTTGTTGTTGTGCAGGAACTTTCGATTGAATTGCAGCAAGTTTTTCTTGAATCATTTTTTGCTGTTGCTGATTGATGATATTCCTCTCAATTTCCTCAACTGACAAAATCTTTGGACCAGTATTTGAAACTGCTGTTGTGCCTAAAAGTTGCTGCAATGCATTTGTCTGCTGAGCTAATGATGGTGATGCGAGACCTGGCGGTGGTTGAATTGTTTGAAATTTCCTCGCAGCTTCAGCATCATGCAGTTTACTATTGCCAAAAACGTTTGCAACTTTAGTTGGCGTCACTGGCTTAATTGGAGTTGTCCATACACTCGGATCTAGTTGAAATTGATTTCTTATGTCAGTATCATCATTAGTGATTTCAAAATCATCCAATTTTGTTATAAAATTGATATCCAAATCCGAGTCATAATCATCCGATTCTTCCAATTTTCCAGCAATTGTTGCTGATTGATTAATTCGCACCAATGTTTCATGTCCATCTAAAAATGAAAATGAAATTTTTTTATTGCAACTGATAAGTGAGCAGAAATTTCCAGTGCAAAGAAGAAGAAATTTCATCACTTAAGAAAAATTTTTTGTTTACCTTCCCAATCATCCTTTACAGCATGATTAAATGTTTCATCGTTAAGCGCATCATATTCATCTTCCGATAATTCTCTTCCCAAATTTCCCAAATCATCGTCTCGCTGTAAAAAATTTCAACGCAAAAAATGGTTGTGAGCAAAATTTAATTTCATAAAAAAATTTTAATCGCTTAAAAATTGAAATTTAATTTGCAGCCAAAATGCAACATTTAAGTGAATAAAAATATGAAAAAATTGTTTATTACCGGTAATGTTGTGTCAAAGCCGAAAAAAGAATCTGCCATTGGTTGTAAAGGCAAAAATAAGACTAAAAAATTATAAATCAATTTCTTAAAACTCTCATTGCTTTCTATGATGAGTATAGTTGTGTGCCCTTTAATAAAAAAGTTTCCTTTGAATTTACTAGAAATTGATACCTGCGTTATTTGGATTTGGCTTAATGTGCGCCCTTGTAGAAAAACTTTGAAAGGGGAAATTTTAAATTTTTGAAACTTGTTGATAATTGACATAGAAGGGATATTTTTTTGGCGCAATTTTGTAAAAAGTATGAACAGGTAGTTTTGGATAAATGAAAGAATGATTTGAATTTAAACAAAATTGTATCACTTATTTATTTTTATTACTTTGTAGAAATTAAGCGTTTTATTTTATGTAAAAAAATTTGAATAATCAGGACCACATTTTGCGTCTACAGTTATGATTTTACTGCAAGATTTACTGCAGCAATCTCCATGTTCATGACACTATTGAAAAATATTTAAAATAATTTCCAAAAATTTTCAAAAATAAGAAATTTACAATTTCTCCTGATTTTCCACAAGCTTCAATTTTATATACAAAACCGACTGCAATAATTAACAAAAAAATGAAAAATTGTAACTTGAACATTTTTAAATTAAATTTAAGAGTGTTTTAATAATTGACTTATTCAATTGATGTATAATATGAAACTGAATTGAGATATTTATTGTATAAAAATAAAAAGTTTTTATAATAAATAAAGAAATTGCGTATATTTTTAATTTCTATTTTAATAATTGTGAAGTTTGTTTATCAAATTATTTTGATTATTTTTTGTAATGATTAGAAATTACTAGTGTTCTCGCATTATTTTCTTTTTATATTCATGATAACATTCTAATTTCCTAAAAACTATCAATTATGTACAAATTATTCTTTACAACTTTCAAAAATACAAATCAAATTATTTTTACTATAAACTTTATAATTTCTGTTTTTTAAAGTCATAAAAAGTGTACAGAAATTAAGTTTACAATCCAATTTACTCAATGGAAAAATACTTTATTTTGTTACAACATATTTCTCAACGCAGTTTCATATTGAAAACCGATTGAATAAGACAATTACTTAAAACTTTTTAAAAATGTTTAAGTTTCAAATTTTTATTTTTTTGTTAATCATTGCAATCACTTTTATTTATGAAATAGGAGCTTGTAAAGCTAGAGGAGATATTGTAAGTTTATTTAACATTAAAAACATTCTTGTGATTTTAAATTAATTTTAAATTTTTTTTCCAATAGTGCGTTTTTAACGGAGATTGCTGCAGTGGATCATGCAAAATAATATCACTTATAGACGGAATATGTACTTGATATTACAAGAAAGACATTTATTTTTAGATTTATTACTCTTGAACACTGATATTAAGCAATTAGGATGAAGCACAATAATTTTTAGTCAAAGGTATTGTCTAATAATTGAAATATTTAGTATTTTGTTATATTATTTTATTAAATAAATTTTCAAATCAGTTTCATATTGAACATTAATTAAAAACTCTCAAAAAATGTTCAAGTTAAAAATTTCTGTTCTTTTGTTGACAATTGCAATAAGTTTTCTATATGAAATTACTGATGGTAAAGCCAAAGGTCAAATAATAAGGGTTTAAAAAATCTAATTTTTAAATTGTTAAATAATTTTTTGTATTTTAATTTAAATTTTGGAAAGTTCTAGACTTTTTCAATAAAAATTTACTGAAAAGATTAATGTTATTTTAAAATTTATAACAAACCAGTGAATATCAGTTCAATTTCAGCTGTGTAATTTTTTTAATTTTGTTTTTAACAGTTTGAAATTTTTTATGAAAGTAAGCTTCAAATTTTAGGGTGATTCAAATCTTGAAAACTAGTAATAATTTTTAAAATTCAAATTAAACTAGCCAAACAAAAAAATAACTAATATGTTTTCAGAACAATTTTAATTTTTAAAATACACTCGTAAAATTAAACTTATAGAAAAAACTACAATTTTAAAAATAAATTTATTTATTTTTTGTTTGAAATTTTTAACATTTTTAAAATTGTTTTGATATAACCATGATTCAAGAAGTTCAGCAAACGAGGTAATTTTTCTTTTGGTTTATTTCAACGTTGCTCTTTTTAAGAGTAAATCCTTTCTAATCACTTATAGGATGATCACAAGTTCCACTAAAAAAGGGATAAGAATTGCAATGTCCACTGCAGCATTCTTTATTGTTTCTGCACTATTAGAAAAAATTAAATTAATTTAAAGTAATAAAAATAGTTTTAAAATTGATTAACTTACATCATTTCCTAGTTCTTTACAAGCTTCAATTTCATAAAGAAAACTGATTGCAATGATCAGGAAAAGAATAAAAAATTTTAACTTGAACATTTCCTAATTTGAATTTTAGAGAGTTTTAACTTATTCAGCTGATGTTTAATATGAAACTGAATTGAGAAATTTATTGTAACAAAATAGAAAATAAATCTTTTAAATTACGCTTTGTTTTTAATTTTTATTCTAATCAATGTGGAATTTGTTTTAGGGTTTCTCATTCAGGATCGGGAAATCATGTTAAAAAATACACGTTTTTTGCTTAAACAAAATTTTTTTAGAAAATCTTTCGAAATTTTCTATTTTTTTTTTTTGAATTTTTGAGAAATTGCTCCGGGATCGGGATTTTAAGAAGCCTTAGTGGTTTTTCAGATCATTTTGTGGTGTTTAGAAAAAACTAGTGCAGTCTCATTATATTTACGCATGTTTATGATACCTTTGTACTATGCCATCATTCTGTCTTATAATATATGACGTTTTATTCTGGTAATAACCAATAAACCGTAGAGTTTTAAAGGAAATACTTTCTTTACAATTTCATAATCGATTTAAATAATTTTACTTGAATAACTGAATAATTCACTAATATATATATATAAATTCAGAATAGTTTGATGTTGAAATCAGGATGACTAAAAATTCTTTTATATTAGAATTTATTGTAGTCAAGTCTTGATTACAATTTTACTATTCAGTTCTGAAAAATAAAAGTAATTTAAGGAATTTATACATTTTTATGACAAAAAGATTTTTAAAATCGTATTTTATTAATTTTTAAGTTGAAAAATGAAAAACAGTTGATGTTTTTAGGAACATTATTAGATAAATAATAATTAAATTAAGTTGATTCGTCATCATTATTTTATGTGATTATGTTTTTAAATATATGAGTTGTGTAAGTGACTAAATTTTCTGCAGTGTAGAAAAATCAAAAGAATAACATAAAAAAGTTAAAAAAACCAACAGCTAATTTTGTGTATTTCCTTTTTAAGAGAGATATTAAATTGAATTCGAATTGGTTAAATTACTAAACTACTTTTTAATGTGTGTAAACTTTTTTTAGATTTCCAATGTTTGCAAGAGAAGATTTTTCTTCGCAACTGATGATTTTTCATATTCTTTCAACATTTGAATGTCAAAGTCCTTGGCAAGTTTCTCTTCAGCTTCTGGATTTTCCCAAATTATTGTTAAAAGTGTCTGTAAATTTATATAAAATTAGGAAAATTAAAAGAAGAAAAATGTCTCAACTTACAGGATAATAAACTGGAGCCAAATCAATTGGAAGTTTCGTAATTGACTTTAAAATTATACACGACTGTTCTGATGTTAATAAATTTTGATTTCTTCGATTATTAGCTGAAAAATATCCCAAAATAATGACCAAGTCACGAATCATTGCTTTCATCTCTTTATCATCATTTTCACAAAGTTTTGGCCCACAATAATTAAGTAGAATTGTGACAACATCAAGAAATTTGAAAATTAATTTGTCTTGATTTAAAACTTTTTGTAAACAACTTGAATCGAGTAATGCTATAGCTTTAATTAATCCATAAGTTGATCCAGCTAATGAAATTGTTCTTTTTGGTATTGCATCACCAAAACTCATTGTTTTATAAAGTAAATTAATCATTCCAAAAATCTCAGTTGACACAACAGTTGCAAGAAAATCTGATTTTTCATAAGAACAAACTTCAGTTACTTTAGTGACAAATCCAATCATTGATAATAATGGAAGAAGTAAATTTTGTTGATTTTCAATTGGCTCACGAACTTTTAGGCACTTTTTAGTGACAATTTCTAATAAACCTGATGCTGTGATGTATTTTAAAAGAAGATTTATTCGCTGTTCAAGTGCAATATTTTTATCATTTGCTGTCAATTTGAGATTCGATAAAACAACAGTAAGGGCAAGAAAGAGTTCAGTTGAAACTTCAACAGGGCATGTCGATGTTTTTATTTCAATTTCTGGATTTCTCAGAGCAAAATTAAGTGCATCAAGAAGCGTTATGAAACTTCCAGCTAAAATTGAATGATGAGCAATTTGCTTGCAGCTAGAACAGGCATTTCTATACAATTGTATAGCCTTTATCACAGCAATTCTCGAAATATCACTATTTGGTTGCAAACCATTTTCAATGATTGTTGCAAGCACACCAAGTCCATCAAGAAGCCAAAGACAATGAAAATCTACAACAGTTGATTTTTCAATAATTCTTATAATTTGACCAATTGGTCGCTCAGCACCAAGTTGATTTTTGCCTGAATTATTTTGATTTGATTTTTTAATTGCATTAATAAGTTTTGGAATTTGTGATTGCTTTTTATGAACGGCAGCAAGTTCTGGTAGTTCCTCAAGGTATGATTGATTGAGTGTGTTGAAGCGTTCCTTAATTTTCTTCATTTTCTTTTTAGAATTACGAATGGCTTCGCGAGTTCTTTCAATATTTTCAACATTTTCTTCTTCATCGTTTTGTGACTTTGAGTCATCAATATTTCTTTGTTGTGTAAGTTCAAAAGCTCGCTGTCGAATATGTTCAATATTTTCTTCATGTCGCTTTTGATATTCTTCTTGTTTCCTTGTAATTTTTCTTTGCAATTCTTCTGTATCTTGCAATTGTTGTTGTTGAATTGCCTGTAGTCTTTTATCACGATCTCTTTGCTTTTCTTTTGCCATTTCTTGTCGAAGTTTTTCTTTTTCTTCCTGTATTTTTTCAACTCTTTGTTCTCTTTCTCGTCTCGTTTCATCCATTTTTTCAAGCTTTTTCTTCCTTTCTAATTCAATTTCTAATCGTCTTCTTTCAACTGCTGCTTCTTTTGCAAGTTTTTCAGTTTGCCTTTTTTGCCTTTCTTGCTCTAAATCTTGCCTTCTAACTTCTTGCTCTTTACATGACTCAATAAAATCTAATCTTTTATTTTGCATTTCGAGATTCTTTATGAAAGCAATTTCTTTCAATTTTTCTTCTTCATCATGTGCTTTTTTGACTTTATTTTTAAGGAAATTTTCACGATTTTCAGCTGCCCTTTGAAGTTTTTCTTCCATTCTTAAACGACGATTTTCAATAAGTTGTTCTCTCGCTGCTTTCACTTGCTCAACTCTTTGAATGAGCTGTTGAAGCTTAAGAGTTTTTTGTTGTTGAATAACAGTTCGCTTTTCTAATGCTCTTGTATGTTTTGCTTGATATTTTTTAATTGTTTCTCTCACTGATCTTCTACGAGATGGTGATGAAAGCTTTTGATGAAGCTTTTGAGCTCGACCTGAGAATAAATTTTGAAATTCCATAAGAAAATTTAAATAATTAACTAGAAAACTCCTAACAACTTGTGACTTAGAACTAAAGAATTAACAGCGCAAAAGAAATTTCATAAAACGCAATTTTAAGAAATACCTTTTAGAGACATTGCTAATCAAATTGTTTACAAAGCCACTCCTTAATATTTTAAGAATTTCAAATTACCTGGATCACGAGCAACAAGTTCTTGAAGTGTAGCCAATGTTTCTTCTCTTTCATTAATTGTCATTTCAGCTAACATCGGTGCATATCTCATTTCTAATGAAATATTTTCATCATTCAAAAATTCATCTTTTGGTGAATTTCTATCATTATTTTCTGAATTTTCATTATCATCTAAATCACATAAAATTGCTTCACAATCTGTCTCATCAGTTTCAGTATCAACATCAATTTCTGAATTTTCTAATTCTCTTATTTGTCGTTCAAGACTTTCTTGTTCTTCAACCAACTTTTTCTGATCATCATCTGATTCTAAATCACGTTCTTCAATTTCATCACAACTTGATAAATTTCCATTAGAAAATTGCGAATTTTTCTTTGAATTTTCAATTTCTGAATAAAGTTCATGGATGGTTTGCGATATAAGCACTTGTGTTGTTTGTAAATTCATGTCAACTTTTGTCTCACTGCTGTCCTCTTTTTTCTTCTTTGGTCCTGCACGTTCATTTCTCAAATATTCTTTATGCAGTGATTTTATTTTTAGTCCAGTAATGTCTGACTTTTGTCGTTTAATCAAATTCTGATTAATTGGCTGCGTTTGTTTAGGCTGTGGTGGTTGCTGCTTTGATTTCTTGGCATTTGATTCCATTAAAGTTGCTCTTTTTGGTGCACTTTTAACTGCAGTTATTGGCTTCCTATCAACAGTTTTATTTTGCTGCTGTGTTGATTGTTTTGTGACAGTTGAAACTTTTGGCTTTGATACGACAGTTTTTGATTTCGGCACTTGTTTCTTCTCAACTTTTGGCGGTTCTTTTTTTGTTACTTGTTCTTTGTCAGAATCTTCAGAATTTTCATTTAATAAAGCCAATGCAGGAAGACTTGCGTATGAACTTGGTTGATCAAATCTTGAGGTCCAACTTGATCTTCTTTTTGTCTTAACTGTAAACCATTCACCATCACCACTTGCTTTTGAATCAGCAGATTTAAAAGTTAAAGATTTTAAACTATTTTTTGAATTTAACTTTTCAACACTTGCTTTTAATGTCGATGTTGATGATGAACTGTCAGTATTATTTTCATTAGACTTTTTCCTTCTTAATGGCACAAGATTTTGTCCTTGTGGCTTAGAAATTTCAATCATTGTTTTTGATCGGTTGCCAATAAGACTTTTTTGAGCTGCTGGAGTTGTGGATGGAATGATTTTCTTAGTTTGCTGCGTGTTGACTGTTGTTGTCTTGCGAGGCACTCTTTGTGTATTTTTCGATGTTATTGTTTGATTACGAAGTGAATAATTTGCTTTAACTGTTCGTGATTGAGTTTTTTGAGCTGTCAGTGACTTTGCTGCTTCAGTTGTTGGTTTGTTTACGATTTGTGAAAGTGATGGAGTTTCAATTGGCTTTTTAGTTTCAATTTTAGGAGTTTCTTTAACTTTTTGTGGCTCTGGAGTTTTCTTTTCTTCCTCTTTAATTTCGGGAATTTCAATTTTCTCTTCTGGTTTATGTTTTGTCATAAATTCTTGCAATGTGAGATTGTCATCTTCCATACCTTCTGTTTGAGTGTTTCCATCAACTTTTATCACCAATTTCTTTACTTCAATATCATTACTGAGATTCTCTAATGAAATTGATTTCGGTTTCATATCCTGTAATTCATCATTTGTCGTTGATTCATTTAAAGACACAACAAGTTGCTCAAATTTCTTTTCTTTGTCATCAATCTCTGATTTTTTACTGTTTACTATTTTGCTTACATGGTTTTCAACTGGTTTATGTTCTTCTATTGTTGGACATGGACTATTTGTGCCAGAATAACTTGGACTTGATTTTCCAGAAATCGCTGGACTGCTGTTAATCGTTCGATTACGAACACGAGGCATTGAATTGGTCTTTCGCACTTCCCATGCGATTGATTGCGGCTTCTTTGGAGTCTTTTCGTAATCCCACGACATCTTGAAGTAATTAGCAAGCGCACGAAACTCACGAATGTAATTTTCCAACACTAAAATCGCCTCTTGACACGATTCAACATTTTCATAATACTCGACCGTCTTATAAATTTCATCCACCTTAAAATGAACACAAAAACACTCAAGAGTGAAAAAAATTATGTAAAAAAATTTATTTTAGCAACTCACAGCTCTTTGTAAATTTCCAAAAAGAAATGCCCAATAGCGTGCATGAAATTCACTTCTTTTATCGCGACCTGTCGATGCTGATCGTATTCTTGGGCAAGCATTCTTTGACATTGACATGCTCTTACGATCAAGTGAGCTATCATCAGATGTCTTTCGTAGACACTTTTTGTTGTCACTTTTGGATAGTGTGAAATCATTTTTATTGCCTAATAGAATGAAATTTTTAGCTTCACGCTGCTCAAATTCATTTGCTCTTTTCACATCCATGAAGAATTTATTTTTTCACACTTTAAATTCCTACGCAAAAAAATAAATGATTATGACAAGGCTTGCTTTGCTGATTGTGCATAAATACTGCGTTATGAAATAATAAAACTAAAGAATAGAACAATTTATTTAAAGTTGCGGCCTCACTTTTGCCTTCTTTTTTAATTACATTCTTTTGTTTTGACTTTTTTTTAATTTTTACACTTTTCTGAATTTGCAAATGTTAAACAAAAGAATAAAGCAAAAATTTAAACCTCTCTAAATTGTACATAAATAAACCCTTGACAGCAAATTAAAGCAATTCACTCAGCTGTCATTTCTTCTTTGCAGTTGTTTATAACAAAAAAATACATCAAAGATTTTTCTCTTATTGTGTGATAAAAAAAAATTACAATAAAATTCCAAAATATTTAAGAATTTTTAAATTTTAAAATTGTGATAAAAATTTGCATTTAAATGTTTTGATTCAAATTAAAATAACAGCAAAGTAAGACAATAATTTTTTAACTGATAACAAGTAAAGCTATAAAAATATTGTCAATTGCACAATTCATATCGTACGACCGGTGATAAGCATTTGAGAGGGAAAAATTTCTTTGATTAAAAATGGAGAAAACTTATTTGGGTTTGGATTTATCTACACAAAAGGTAAGCAGTAAATTATGCTAGAATTCTCATTGACCTTTTAAAATCACCTTTGAACAGTAAATTCTACTCAAAATTTGACCTTCAATTACGTATCTCCTCTTTGAAATCTTTTTCTAGCTTAAAGCTGTGCTCATTAATGACAAATTAGAAATTCTTCATCAAGCTGAAGTTAAATTTGATGTTGATTTTCCTGAATTTCAAACTAATGGTGGTGTTAAAGCAGGTGAAAATAAAAATGAATTCTTTTGTGATCCTGTGATGTGGGTTAAAGCAGTTGATACTGTTCTTGATCGAATGGTCCTTCAAGGTGCAAATTTTACTTCAGTTCTTGCCATTAGCGGTTCAGCTCAGCAACATGGAAGTGTTTATTGGAATCAACATGGAATTGACAAATTACAAAATTTAGATCCTGACATGTTTCTTTATAATCAAATTAATAGTGACGCATTTGCTGTAAAAAAGTCTCCCATTTGGATGGACTCAAGCACTACAAAGCAATGTAAGGAAATGGAAGAAGCCGTTGGTGGACGTGATGAAATGGTGAAAATTACAGGCAGCAAATGTTATGAACGTTTCACAGCTGCACAGATAAGAAAAATTTTCCAACAACAACGCGATGCTTATGACAATACTGTAAGAATTTCGCTTGTTTCATCATTTTTGGCGTCAATTTTTCTAAACAAAATTGCACCAATTGATTATTCTGATGGTTCTGGTATGAATTTGCTTGACATTAATGAAAGACGATGGTCACAAAAATGTCTTGATGCATGTGCTGATGGTGTTGAAGAGAAACTTGGACAACCTGTTCCGACTGCTTCTATATTAGGAAAAATTGGAACTTTTTTTGTTCAACGTTATAATTTTAGTACAAGCACAAAAGTTATTGCTTTCACTGGTGATAATGCAAGTGCAGTTGCAGGTTTAAATATTCATGATGATTGGCTTGCATTTAGCTTGGGAACATCAGATACAATAATGTTAAGTCTTAATCATCATCCATGCTTCACTGATGGTCATGTTTTAATTCATCCAACGAAAGAAAATGGTTTTATGGGATTATTGTGCTTCAAAAACGGTGCTTTGGTTCGCGACACTTTTAAGAAGGCTGAAGCAAATAATAGTTGGGAAATTTTTACTGAATGTCTTCAAAATTCACCAAGAGGCAATAATGGTTATATGGCATTGCATTATTTGTCACAAGAAATTCTTCCAAATGTGCCTGCTGGTAGCTTAAGATGGTGTGCATTGGATACTTATGAAAATCATTCCAAACGTCAACCATTAATTCAATTTCCTGTACAACAAATTGAAATTCGTGCCTTAATTGAAGGACAAATGTTGAATCGAAAAGCTTTTGCGATGGATATGGGATTTAATTTTGGTGAAAATACGAAAATTTTAGCAACTGGTGGAAGTTCCATGAATTCAGCTATTCTTCAAGTTATGAGTGATGTTTTTAATTCTCCAGTTTATATTCAAAAGACACCAGAGGCTGCCTGTCTTGGTGCCGCTTATCGAGCAAAATATGTGCTTTATATGGAAACTGCTAAAGAAAATGGTGATACTTATGAAAATTATCATGATTATATCAAGAAATATTGTGATATGAAACATTATTACATTCATAGAGTAGTTGAGCCACATGGTGATAGTAAAATTATTTACGAACCAATGCTCAAACGTTACAGGGAAATGGTTCAAGTTATGCTTGATCGTCAATTATAGAATTTTTTATACTAGGTGATAAAATTTTTTTGATACATTCCGCTAATTCAGAAATAATGATGATGATGAATTTAGAATTTTTTGATGGGCTAATTATTTACTTAATTTCTTTTTTGGTTTTGTAACTTTATTTTTATGATGTGAATGAACAAATAAAAATTTTTTATTACTTTTTTTGATTTTTATTGGTGCTATAATAAAATTTTGTTATTACTAAATTTTCTTTTACAGTGACTTGAAAATTTTATTTATAAATGAAAAGAAATTAATGTGAAAATTGAATTATTTATATCTTTTGATTTAGGGTTAAGTGTAAAAAAATTTCAAAATATCGAAGATTTTAAAGAAAATCTAGAATTTTTTTAAAGAGTTCTTTAAAAGTTTCTTTAAAATATATCATATGTTTCAAATGATTAACAATTGTATGTTCGTAATTATTAAAATTAACATCAAATGATATTAATATTATCTTGCCCTTTTTGTCAAAATTAATCAACTTAAAACTTTAACTTCTTATAATATTTTCATTATAAAGTTATCATTGCAAGCAAAAATGCTAAAAAATAAGAAATAAAAAAGTAGAATTTTTATCAAAAAAATCAGAACAAAAAATTTAATTAAATTTACAAACCATTTGATACATCTGACACTTCACATCAAATGATTTTTGTTTAGTTTTTATGGTAAATTGACTTGAAATTTAAATTATTTGATTTCTTTTATGGTTCGGCACTTGCACATGGACAGTCAAGTGTCGACGTCGATAATTATCAAGTAACAATTCAAGTCGATTTACTCAAAATATTTCTAACTAGGGTTCGGCACTTGATGCATGTAGTCAAGTACATGCACATGTAATTTTGCAAGTTGCATGCAAGTTAATTTTCCTAAAAATGTCTCTAATTCATTCAGAATAAATTTAAATCGGTCCAAAACTATGTTAACTTAAGAATCATTGACTTTCATATAAATTTGACAAAATATTGACTAAATTTAATAAAATTTGAATGAATTAGAGACATTTTCAAGTAAATTTACTTGCATGCAACTTGCAAAATTACATGCGCATGTACTTGACTACATGCATCAAGTGCCGAACTCTATTTCTNTTCTTTAAAATATATCATATGTTTCAAATGATTAACAATTGTATGTTCGTAATTATTAAAATTAACATCAAATGATATTAATATTATCTTACCCTTTTTGTCAAAATTAATCAACTTAAAGCTTTAACTTCTTATAATATTTTCATTATAAAGTTAACATTGCAAGCAAAAATGCTAAGAAATAAGAAATAAAAAAGTAGAATTTTTATCAAAAAAATCAGAACAAAAAATTTAATTAAATTTACAAACCATTTGATACATCTGACACTTCACATCAAATGATTTTTGTTTAGTTTTTAATGTTAAATTGACTTGAAATTTAAATTACTTGATTTCTTTTACATATAAATTATGTTTCGGCACTTGCACGTGAACAGTCAAGTGTCTACGTCGATTATTATCAAGTAACAATTCAAGTCGATTTACTCAAAATATTTCTAACCCGTTGAAATGAAATTTAATTTGATCCAAACTTGCCATATTAATATAAAAATCAATGATTCTTCAATTTACTAAAGTTTCGATCAAATTGAATTTATCTGAATAATCTAGAAACATTTTTGAGTAAATCAACTTGTATTGCTACTTGACAATTATCGACGTCGACACTTGACTGTCCTCGTGCAAGTGGTGAACCATAATTTTTTTTACATATAATTTTACTTGATTTCAATTTGACGATCATGACTTGACTTTTAAGGTGTCTTGACTACAACTTGATTTATCTTATTTGTTTAACACTTTATTCAAGTCACTTGTCTAAAATGACTAGATTGCCACTTGATATTAAATTGAATTCAAAACTTGATGCAAGTTACTTGACTGGAATATTATTCACAATACAAGTTTGATTCATTTAACTTGACTACCACTTAACTTTAAAATTAATCATAAAATAATAATTTAGATTATAATTTGTTTTAAAGTTTTTTTTCAGCATTTCAGATCAATCAAACTCATTTAAAAATATTTTTAAGCTTATTTAAATAAAATCTTTTAAATTTCAATTTCAAAAAATATTCAATGGAATATCGAAATTCTTTTTGTTCAAATTTATTTATTCATGATTCAAGTAGAAAGATATGTGAAAGCAATTTGCTGCATAATAAACAAGGTAAAAATTTATCACAGTAGTTCTTCTACATACACAAATCATGCAGTTTAAAATACTTTAATTTCATTCCAAAAATAGCAAAAGCAAAATCGCATGCTTATCCGTATACATAATATAATAATAATAAAAATAATTTTTCAGGAAGATGCTCATTCTCTCTATATTTCTCTCTTATTCGCTTTTATAATGAGCGTTTATTATTTTGCATGCGATTTCGATTTCTATCAAAGTATGAGTGTGGAAAATGTGCGTTATGCAGTGCCAAGTAGGAAAGAAATTTTTTCCGCTTACTTCATTCTCTCTATTTCTCTCACTAAAACTTTGACTTTCTCTCTTTGATACTGTTCACATGATGGAGAGAGAAAAGCAAAAAAAATCATTTTATATGTGCTGAAAATATCAAAATAAAAAAGAAAAATTTCGAAAGTGAGAATGAAAATGAATTTTGGCAGCAAGAGAAAAATTTTCTTTATTTGTGTGTGATGATTGAAGTTGAAGCTTTTTCATTCTTATTAAAATTGATTAATGTGTGAATTTGGTAAGTGCAAAAAAAATAAAAATTTTGAGAGTGAGAAACAAAAACAAATGCACAAGTAAAAAATGAAAATTTACACTCTCTTCATTGCAGTGAGCGTGAGACATCGATGAGCAGCAGCAGAGAAGAAAAAAATACTTTCTTGTCTCATTCGATGGAGGAGCTTTGCAGTTTTTAGATTATTTTTTCGGTTTCTTCTCCGTCAGTCGCAGCGAGAGACACAAAAGAAAAATTTTATTATAAGGAAAAAAGTTGAAATTTCAGTTCTAAAAAAGGAAAAATAAAATTTAAATTTTTAGTGTGCAATAAAGCAAGTGAAAAAAGAAGAAAATTTTTGTGAAAATAGCAAAACATTCTACTGTGTTAATTAAAGTGCACTTAATAGTTTAATGTTAGTTAGATAACAAAAAAAAAATTAAAAAGAGCAAATTGAAAAAACAAATTTGACTGCAGCAAAAAATATAAAAAAAATTTAATTTTCTCATCCTTACCCCGGGATTGTTGAAAATTCTCAAAAAAAAAAATTTTTGTAAAGAAAAAAATTTTCGTGTGTGATTTATTGCTGCGGGCGGTGCTCTATACATAACGAAACGAGATGTGACAAAAAATTTTTATTATATTTTTTTCTCTCCTCTTCATTTTTTTGCCTTCTTCAATCTTTATTTTGTTGTTGTTGTGTTGATGAAGAAAATTCTGTGAAAATTTAACGAACAAAATAAAAAAAAGAAAGTGTAAAAAAATGATGAAAAATCGATAAAATGATCATAAAAATGATCGATGCTAGATCATGCATCGTAATAAATGGTATAAGTGCTTTGGATGTCACAACTCATTAGGATTGGATTACTTTAATGTTATGGATTATTATGAGGAAATGGATGATAATTTGTAAGTTTTTCTCTCTCACTATTTGGCGTATTTTTAGTTGGTCCAGTCGCCGAAAAAAATTCTTTTTTCTTCTCTCCAACTGCTCGTTTGCTCTCTCTCTCTCTCATGCGGAACACTTTTATTGATTTTTCCTCACTGGGACAAAAAGAAGAAAACGGCTAAAAACGGCATACAGCACATTGATTCCATGATGTTGCCTGAATATATCTTTCTGTGTGTATATATTTGCTGTTGTTCATATATGAACAGAAGAAGAGAGTAAAAATTAAATAAAAATGAGATGCTGCTGCTGTTATAGATACTATTGCTTGCTTGCTGCTGATGTTTTGGTGATAGCGAGGAAAAAAAGACAGGCACAGAATGAGAAAGAGAGAGAAAAATGTGTGGAGAAACTCAAAATGTGTTTTTAGCGTATTTTTGGAAAAAAGTTTGTTTTTCTCTAAGAGCAAATTTGTAAGAATTGTAAAATAGATATTTTGTTTTTTTCTTATTTTCTTTTAAGAATTTTATGAGTAAATTTTTTTTTAAAAAATTATAAGAAGTTCGAAGTTTCCTAGAATTCTAAAAATTACAAATTTAATTTAGAGTTTTCAAAATTTGCTGAATGTTTCTGAAATTTTACAAAAAAAGTTTTAAATAAAAATTTAGAAATTTTATCATATGCAACATAACAAATGTGTTTTTGTGACATAAAACATGATTTTATAAAATTCAAATTTTCTATCGACAAAATCACATTTGTCATATACAACATTTTGTCATATGCAAAATTTTGTCCTTTTTATCAACATTTGTTAAATGTCACAATTTTTAAAAATTTTGTAAACAATTCAAAAATTTCTCAAATTCATTCTAAACGAGTTTCAAAAATTCTTAATTTTTGTAAAAAACATTAAGATTACTTAATTATTTTAAAACACATTTAAAAATGTTTCTGGGAAAACTTTCAAATAAAAATATTAAAAATGAAAAAACAGAAATTCCGGAAAAATCATTAAATAACAACACTTTTTGTTTATTTTAAAAAAAAATAAAATTTTTGTTCAAATCCCTACACTAGAAAGAAATTTAAAAATTGCCATTTTTTATAAACACCGCAAAATAAAAAGAAATTTATTGCGAATATAAAAATTAAAATAGAGAGAAAGAAATTTCATTGCCAGGCAAAAATACTTTCGCCTTTCTCCCCAAAAATTTCATTGCCTACCAAAAATAATTATCTTTTCTATTTATACCTACATTTTCCTTATTCTTTGCGTAATAAAATTTCTCTATTTCAGTAATGTACATTTGTGCAATTGCTATTTGCAATTAATTATGTTTACGATGAAAAATAAAATTATTTTTTTCTTCTCGTGTGTGTGAATCGAGAGTAAGAAAAAAAACTCTCAATCACGTGTTCAAGTTAGATAAATATAATTTTTCTTTTCTCGCTCAGTAAAAAATTGAGAATGAGAGAAAAATGTGTCGGTGAAGAAAGAAGAGGAAAAATACGTCACTCATTTCTCTTTATACGATGAAAAAAGCCGTAAACTTGCACTTTCCACGACCTGCCTCAATTTGTGACACATAAAAAAATTATTTTCATTTTTTATCGTTTACCTTTACTTACTTGAATTATATAGAGTAATTTGTGTTGGTAATAAATTTTACTTTTAGCTCTATCAGCAATTTTTTTTCTTTAGGTTGAAGTAAGAGAAGAGAAATTTAATTTTTTTTTGAATTGAAGATGGGAAATTTTTTTGGAAAGACCTATTCAGATTCTAGAAATTTCTTGACCGTTATTTGTCCTTATTTTTAAAAACAGTTATGTAAATTTTCATTAAAATTTTTGTGAATTCTCATTAATTTTTCTTATGTTCATTAGATTCACTCTTATGAAACAATAGTGAATTATTCTTATTCAAATTAAAGTCAATTTTAATAAATTTATTAAAGTTTATGTAAAAGTGTATACAATTTTCCAAATTTTTTCTAAACACAAAGCAACGTTCATTTCTCCAATTGATTTCCCTAGTCTTTTATAATAAACTTAATTATATAGTTATTACTAGGCTTTTACTCGTTGAGAATATTCTGGAGAATTTGATAACGATTTCGAAAAGCTCTAGTTAAAATTTCTCAATTTAAAAAGAAATATCGTTAATTTATAATTTTACTAAAACTTCAAAAATTTTAATTTTTTGTTAAAAAAATTTAGAAATTCAAAAAATCACAATCATATTTTCTCTTTCATTTTAACATTCCATAAACATCAATCAGAAAGGAAAGTTTTACAAATAAATTCAGTAATAATTCCTTAAAAAATTCAATTATTTCAACAGTAAATTTCACATTATCTTCATTCTCATAATGTTCATAATAAATTCTTCCCTTAGTGAATGTTCTATTTATAATAAGCTTGTTAAAACATGTCAGGAACTCTACATATACAAGGCGATGAGAAAGGATAGCTTTTTATGCCTAGAAATAAAAAAGTTTCTTCATATTCTATTCAAGGCGAATGAAAGAAAAGTTTTTCTAATTTGCATTTTGGCAATTGCACTATTTGCAGGTTGAAAATTTCTTTTTGCTAGGTAAAAAATGAGAAGAATTTTAATGATAATTTATTGAAAACAAGCAGTTTAATTAAATTTTGCTGTCTATTTTAATCGCTTTTTAATGATTGATGCGTTGTGTAAAAATAAAAAATAAAATGGCATTGATCTAAAATTAAATAAATTTCAAATCGATGAAGTGTATAATTAGAAAATTTAATTGAATTTCAACTCCAGAAATAAATTTTTAATTCTATTATTGTTTTGTCTGCCAAAATTAGAATTAACATAATTTGTGATGACTTATGAAGAGAATTTTGCCAAATCTAAATGGATTAAAATTCAATGATGCTTTTAGACAGATGTTTAATAATTTCTGCATTGCAAGGCAATTAATTCAAAGGGATTAAATGACGTGAACTCAAAATTTCTCTTTTCTATTCTTTTTTTATTGCTCTTGAGCTCATTTAAATTTGAAATTTTCTATTGTAAAAATAGTTTTGATGCACTTAACTTCATTTTCGTTTTGATGACGACAGAAAAAAAGAAGAGAGAATAAATTTTTTTTCGTAGACAATGTCTGCAATGCACAATGATTAACTTTAATGAATTAAATTTTTATGAATTTTCATTAATTAAGTTTGGCGAGTGAGTTTTTTAAGTGTCATTGATTTAATAATTGAACTTAAAATATTTATTAGAATTAAGGGAAAGTGATAGTTTATATAAAGTATTAAAAACAGTAAAATTTCATATTTCTAGAAAGCTTAAAATGAGCTAACAAGCTCATAAAAATGTAATTAAACCAAACGTAAACAAACCTAGAAAACTTCATTCACTTTAAATAATTTAATATTGAAAATAAATAAAATTCAATAATCTGATTAAAATGTTATTATTAATTCAACAGATTTTAATTTTTTGACCTAATTGATTATTAAATAATTATGATTGATAAAATTTTATTTTATTCTTAAAATCACTGCAAAAAAATCAATAAAAGTTTTAAACATAACATTTTTAACAACAAAACTTCAATCAACTTTAATTTACTTAAAACTCATGAAAATTTAACTTTTTATTTACTTAATTCATCTTATTTTCGATTCAAACTGAATTTATAAAAATTTGACCTTGAAAAATGTTTTTCACTTGCACATCTCTGATTTTTTTTTTCTTTCTCTTTTCTCTAAATAAATACAAACAAAAGTAGTTTTTTATGTTTCCAAAATTTAGATCAAGGCCTTTTTAGAGTTAACAATTAAAAAGTCAATATTTTCAGTTAGATTTTGAAATCACTCTTTATTTAGTCTAAAAAATTATGATCTGAAAATACTTGAAATTAAGTTTTGAATTTGATTAATTTTTTAAGATTTGCATTTCTTGAATTTTATGGATTAAAAAGAGTTTTTTTAAAAAAAATCATTAATTTTTAAAATAAGGGTATTATCAAATGGCATTTTCATGCCCCTTTAAAATCATCCATAACGAATTTTTGTTTCATTCTTTTTTGTAATTTTCTTAAAATTTATTTAACCATAAGTTCATCAAACTTGTCATCAACTTTAATCATTTTTTTCTTTTCTTCATATCATTAAAAATTCATTTACCATAAATTGCAAATCAATTTATCTAATTGAATGTCAACCACACATTGTTTCTTGTCTCATAAATAAATGGTCAAACTACAATGGCTAAATTCCAAAAAATCAGCTCATATGCTAATCAAATTTTTTATGTTTTGTCAGTCTATTATTAAACTATTACATTTAAAGCCATAATAAGATTGTTAAAATTGGCTTGTCTACACGTCAAACAACATCACTGAAGTTTTTTTAAAAAAAATTTAAGTTGATTACAATTCATAATATTGAAGTGGCGTCATTGATTTTCAATGATTCATAATAAACATCAAATTGTCTGCACAGGAAAAAAAGTTTTTGTGTTTTATTCAAGTATTTCAATATCAATGACGCCAACACTATGAGGTAGCAATAAAAGCCAAAAAAGAAAAAAAGTATCATTGTCTGAGTAGGTATGTGAGAAAATTTTCCTCTTTTTGATAACTTGGAAAATTTTAAGTTCCGGAATGATTGAAAAATAGCTTATTAATGTTGGAAAATGTGAAGAAATGAAAAAACTTTTTTGATTCATTTTTTGTGAAGTTTGGAATTGTTAAAAAATTTTACCGTATTTTTTTAAAATGTAAAATTCATAATGAAGTTTTTATAAAAACTTTTGAAGAAAGTCTTTGAAATTCAAAGAAACTTTTTAAACCGTCATTAAAATTTTCATTTCAAAACGACATAAATTTTTATAAAAATAACGGTAAATAAAAATTTAAAAAAAATCTACAGTTAAATTCATGTTTTTCATATAAATGTGGATTGAAATTTTTGAAATACAATATTGTGATGCTTCATGATAATTATAAAAATTTCCGTATTAACAATTTATACTTCTAAAATCTATAAAAATTTCCTAAATAAAGCAAAAACATTTGCAAATTCCAACTAAGATAATTTTTCAAAATAGTTATAATTTTATTCAAAAATTCCAAACGTTATGTTGAAGTTCATTTTCCTTTAAAACAGTGCTAAAAAGAGAAAAATACGCTTGAATGAAAAATCCATATTGAGTTTTGTGTGTCGAAAGAGATAAGAACATTATTTTTTCATTGGACTGCAATGAGGCTTTCGAGAATTGCAAAACGAATGAGAAAAGAAAAAAATTCTATCACTGTAAGAGTTTTAAATGTAGCTAAATATTTTATGAAGGATCTGACTGAGTTATTTTTGTACGTTGATGGAATAAAATTTAACACAAGAGAAAAACTTCTTAGATTTTTTTAGGCCTGAATTTTTTAGTATCTTGAATATTTCAGCTTGATAATTTGATTTCAATTTATGGGTAAAATGTAATTTACTTTATTTTGTGAATTTTCTTACAAAAGTTGATTACAGTAAAATAAAGTCATTAAGATGAAAATTTTTCAATGTTTGGAAACCTTGTTTGTTCAAAGCATCAGCAAATTTTTTGTTTTCTTCTTTATTCTGTTGATGTAAGCATAAATGGATGAAAATTATGATAACAAAAAATAAAAGTTTTTAACTAAATCTCTAACATTAACAAATACAGAATTTTTTGTTGCCTCTTTTATGCAACGCTAAAATAATCATGTCAACATGTTGCAAAGTGAAGATTTTCTTTTATTCATGTGAGAAAAACATTGGAAAATATCACGTGTGCCATGTTAAAGAAACAAATAAACCAGAAATTAATCAGTATATGTTCCATCATACTAGATTAGAGCGAATTTTTGGCGCAACAGATCAGTGTCTATTAACAAGTGTGTATGCGGTAAAAAGTCGAACAAAGTTTTTCTAAGTTATAATTGAAACAATTCAAAATATACATTTGCAGAATTTCTCAAATTTGCGAAAAAAAATAGAAGTTTTCCTCTAATATTTATGCGAAATTATGCTTAAAGTTGTTGGTTTATTAAAAAATTTTATTGAAAGTAACGGTCAAAAATTTTTCTTTAGAAATTATTTTTCGCAAATTATTATTCTCAATAACAATTGAGCTCAATAAAAAGGAGATTGTGCACATCTACACGATAGCACAATTCATTTAAAACAAACCGGAAGACTCTAGCTATTGTATTTTTCGAGATCTCAGCCGCCCAGTCAGCCAAAGTGAATATAATAGCGATTTTTATTCCAAAAATTCGCTAAAAATTAAACGAAGAATTTCATTCATAATTCATTGTTTTTTAAAAATTATTTTTTATTCAACATGTAATTTGAGTAAAATTGTAAAGACAGGTTGTTGTAGAAAAAATGGCAGACATGAATTAAAGAAGAAAAATAAAAACTTGTAATTTATTAAATTTTTAACAAAGTTTTTTTTTCTTATGCATTCTCAGGATTTTTGTTATATTTTGCAAAATTTTATTATTAAAAAATCATTTTTAATTTTCAATTTTCTGTAACAAAAACCATTTTTCTTTTCCATTTCAAATTAATGACTCAGAAAAATTTCATTTTCTTTTTTAAAAATTCCTGTTTTTAAAAAATTTTCTTAATAATTCATCAAGAGCCAAGTTGATGTCAAATGCTAGCAAACAAGATAAATTAGAAGCTTTCGAAATGAAATTTTTCATGTTCTTGTTCAACTAATAGATCAAAGTATTCTTAATTTAATAAATTTAATGTTCCAGTTTGCTGATTGTCAAATTAATTAATTTTCTAAAGAGAAGAGACAAGTTTAATTCTTAAATTTATATATTGCCAAGATTTTCTTTGCTTTACCTACAAAGTTGAACTTTTAACAGTCAACAAATCAATGAAAATTTATGCACAGCAACAAACATCGATGAGAAAAAAGAAATGATGATGAAAATAAACTAAAAAACTATAAATAAATTCATTTTTTCCTTCACCTACAAAAATATCAAAATTAGAGTGAGAAAAAAAAAATTCTTTTAGCCAAAAATCTTTCCGCATCGAAAATCGCCGTACACTTCATTAGCGATAAGGCAGAATTTTTATGATCGACACATTGGGAATAAATCGTCGCATTAGAATAAAAAGTTGAAAGTTCTTTTAAATGTCTGGCAAGAATAATTTAAATTTTGGCAATCGATTTAAAATTCTTTTTTTGTTGACCTTCTTCCCCTCTTTTTATCGCTTTCACAATCTGATGAATACATTTAAGCTTTATTTATTGTTGTTCTTTTTCATTCATGCTCTGCATTTTATTTTTATGAATTGTTGAATAATGACATCAATTGACTTGCATTTAAATGTCAAGTATTGTTTGCATTGACTATTAAATAAAGAGTATAATGGTATCAAAGCCTGAGAACTCTTTGATCCGAGTTTTTGAATTTTTTTTTGATCCGAGTTTGATTTTTTTGATTCCTGTTTGGTTTTTTTTGATCCCAGTTTGATCTCGGATCAAAGAGTTCTCAGGCCTTGAATGGTATTTTCGAAATTTATATTATGCTGTCTCAGATTGATATAAATTTTGCGAGTAAAACTATGAGACGTTCTAAATTGTTTATTAAGATTTATTTTTATGCATTTTGAGATTTTAAAAAATTTTATCAAAAGAGTTAAACTTTAAAAAAATTTGTAAAATAACGGCTTTTAAAAATTTAAATTTTTCCGAAGTTGAATTCATTTTTTTATCTTAGAGTTTTAACTTTTATGACTTTTACATAAAATAATAATTAGTTTCTAGATTTATTTTTTAAGATAAAAATTAACAACTCCTTTCTTTAATGCCAGAAATATTCCTTATATTCAAATTGTATGCCAACGTTGAAATTTTTAAAATAAGCAAAACGTTAAAAAATCATAATTTTTTTTAAAAAATTGAACTTTGGACCAACAAATTCAGAAAATATTCATTTCAAAAGTTCAACCAAGTTTCTTTTGAATTTTAGATCGTTACCGAAACTGAGTAGCCATGATGATGACGGTACAGATGGCAAAAGAGAAGTGCCACAATTTGAACCCATTCCACATGACCATGATTTTTGTGAACGCGTTGTTATTAATGTAAACATAAAATTTACTTTTTAATAAAATCATAAAATAAATATTTAAATTTCTTTTAGGTTAGCGGCTTAAAATTTGAAACACAATTAAGAGCCTTGAATCAATTTCCCGACACACTGCTTGGCGATCCAAATCGTCGCATAAGATATTTTGATCCGCTCCGCAATGAATATTTTTTTGATCGAAACCGTCCGAGTTTTGATGCGATACTTTATTACTATCAAAGTGGTAAGAATGCAAAAATTCAAATTTTATGCCTCTTTTCCTTCTTCCTATTTTTACTATTGCCCCCAAAAAAACTTTTTTTTTTGAAAAAAGAAATTAAAGAAAATTTCTAAATTTAGTTTTTTAATCGATAATAATCAATGTTGTGTGACAAGAAAACACTTTTTAAAAGCAGTGACAATTTTGAAGAACTTTTGTTTTTCAGAATTGTCACTGACCAAATTTTAAAAAATATAAAAACATTACAAAACTCATTTTTGTTACCCGCTTGCACAAGTTCTTTTTTATTTATTTGTAACTTTTTACATAATTTTTTTCACAACATTTTTAAAAGGGGGCCGCTTGCGAAGGCCTGTCAATGTTCCATTAGATGTTTTTAGCGAAGAAATTACATTTTACGAATTAGGTGAACAAGCAATAAATAAATTCAGGTAATGATTTTTTTATAATTTTATTTTCATTTCTATCGATTGAATTTTTTTTTGTGACTCTCAATAATGATAAATTACGATATAATGCATGCTGTTGCTTATTATAGGATACAATAATAATATAAGAGAGATTTTTTTAGTCCATACACGAAGAATAGATGTACATAATTTAGATAGATAAACAGTCGATTTATAGTTCATTAGCCGAGATAATTTTAGAAGAGTGTGTTTTGTTTAGTACATTCAAGGGATGACATGGTTGCTGATTAGTTTGATTTTTAATTAATATTTGAGGAATTATGAGAGTGAGTTAAATTTGGAAAAATTGAATTTCAAGTTCAAAATTTTAAAAGTTAGCAGCTTGTAAAGTAAAATAAAAAAATTTATTTTGTTCCTCTAATAAAAAACGAATGTCAAAGGTCGTCAAATTAAGATTTAAAAATTTTCAAACAATGATTTTTAGATAAAGTTCAAAGAATTTTTAAGTCAAAATTTAAATTTTTAAAATCTGTTAAAGTTAAAAATTTTAAAAAATGTTTGGACGTTAATTTTTAACTGAATTTTTATCTAGGTTTAAAATATGTTTTTTCTGTACTCAGAATATTATTTTCTGATTTGTATTTGTACAAAAGTTATATCTGAACAGACTACACAAAGTTTCCATCTATGAAATATACCAAAAAATTTAATAAATTAAATATATAAATAATTTCTTTTTTAAATTTCTACAATAACTCTTCTACAATAATATTTTTACTCAATTATTATTCATAGAATTGTCAATATTTCAACTAAAAGCAACTTTTCATCTCTTTGAAATAACAAAAAAGTTATCATTTTGCATTGCAGTATTTATAGAGGAACAATTATCTTGTAAAATAGTAAATTATTGAATAGAAAACAGAAAAAGCATGAACAAAATGATAATTTTCAGTAACACATAATAGAAAAGAGTTTTCCTCTCTGATGTAGAACTTTTCATATGCTCTCATTTTTCTTTATTATTGTTCTTCTTCTTATCATTCTCTTATTTTCTTTCTCCTTCTTTTCCTCCTCATAAATTACGAAATAATAAATTTTTTTTGAAACAACAACAAAAACCAAAAAAAAATCCTGTATTACAGAGAGGATGAAGGTTTTATAAAAGAAGAGGAGCGACCATTACCGGAAAATGAACTCCAACGAAAGGTTTGAATAAGAAGCAAAAGTGAATAAGGAAAAAATATGAACAAAAAATATTTTATTTATGTCTCAGGTCTGGTGCTTGTTTGAGCATCCTGACAGCTCACAGGCAGCACGCGTCGTAGCAATAATTAGCGTTTTCGTCATTCTTTTGTCAATTGTTATCTTTTGCCTTGAAACGTTGCCCAAATTTAAGCATTATAAGGTTTGTATTTTTGCTATTTGGCTTATCAAGCTAAAGCGCGTGCTAAGCTTTCTTTGCGATTTTTTTCTCTCATTACATTCATGCTTTTTGAAAAAAAAATTCTCAAATCAGATCTTTAGTACGACAATAAAGACAACAAAAATAGAAGAGGATGAGGTGCCCGATCTCACTGATCCATTCTTTATGATTGAGACCGTTTGCATTGTGTGGTTCACATTTGAATTCATTGTGAGGTAAAAAAAATATTTTTAAATTTTTTTAAATTCTTAAACTGAAAATTTCAATTTTTTTAAAGATTAATATCGAGTCCAAATAAGCTACAATTCTTCAGTGATATGATGAATATAATTGACATAATTGCAATCATTCCTTACTTCATCACACTGGCAACAGTTGTGGCTGAGGAAGAGGATTTGATGTTTCTGCCGCTTGCACCAGTGAGTGCAACTGAAAAGCTACCAAGTCAAGCAATGTCATTAGCCATACTTCGTGTCATAAGACTTGTAAGAGTCTTTCGTATTTTTAAATTATCACGCCATTCCAAAGGTCTTCAGATTCTCGGACGTACACTGAAAGCCTCCATGAGAGAATTGGGATTGCTCATATTCTTTCTCTTTATTGGTAAAAAATTCTTTAGATTTTCACAAACTTTTAATATTTATGAAAATTATTAATGTTTTAGGTGTCGTGCTGTTTTCATCTGCAGTTTATTTTGCAGAAGCTGGAAGTGATAGTTCGCTTTTTAAATCTATTCCAGATTCATTCTGGTGGGCTGTTGTTACTATGGTAAGCGCTCTAGAAAAGAAATAAATTTGAAAAATAATAAAAAAGCGAAGTTGAGTATGTTTTAAAAATTTAAATCTTTATCAGCCGTTATTTTTTAAAAGTGTTTTGTTTTATTTCTAATATTTGATGTTAATATTCAACAGACAACAGTCGGTTATGGTGATATGACTCCAATAGGTGTTTGGGGCAAAATTGTGGGTTCACTTTGTGCCATTGCTGGTGTGCTGACTATTTCACTGCCAGTTCCTGTTATCGTCAGTAATTTCAATTACTTTTACCATCTTGAAACGGACCAAGAGGAAATGCAAAGTCAGAATTTCAACCATGTGACGAGCTGTCCATATCTTCCTGGTGCATTAAGTAATTAAAACAAATTATTTTTAAAAAACTTAAATAAAATTGTAAAATTTTTAGTTCAAGAAGGAAGAGAACCACAATATTCGAAATCGCCATCGGAAATTGATTCACTTGAATCATCGCCAGGCATAATAAGTGATCAAACACACATTGTTCCATTTTTGGGAACATATTCGGATCAAAAGAAGCAACAACTCAATAGTCACAACCAAACTTATCAGGAACATAAGCAAAATCTGACCGTTGCAATTGCTGGCATCGAAACTGATGTTTAAATGCGCTTTTTTCAAATTTTACTTATAATTTTTTAATATAAAATAAAAGAAAAATTACGATAAATAATAATGGATAAGCACGTAAAAAAATTAACCAGAGTTGATTCTTATAATTGAAGTGGCTTAATTCCATTTAATGATATGACAAAAAAAATACCAAAAAAATTGAATGACATAAAAAAGTAAATTGTAGAAGCACAAATGAGAAATAAGAAGAAAAATTGTGACAACAAATTCCACTAGACTTTAATCTACCCGAAAAATAAAAACTGAGAGATTTGTTTCCTGAATAGCTCTTAAGGACGCTTGATTTTAGTTTTTGAATTTATTTCTCCTAAGACTTTTCTCCTGCTGCTATGAAAAAGGAATAAAAATTAAGTTTTAAGTTAGATGTAAATTATCAAAAAAGAAGTGAAAATCTAAAGTTCCTTAATTGCGTTAAAATCATTTTAGATAGAATTAAGACAAATGTAAATTATTCTGAGAATTGATAAATTTAATAACATTTTTAATCTTTTCTTTTTCTTGACCATATATGAATTTATGATTGAATCTCTGCCACATTGAAAAAGATTCAAAATGTTGTCAAATTTAAATATAAGCTCAAAATTTATTTACTAAAAATTCTCAATTAGTCTCTCTTGTTCAAAATATAAATATTGAAATTTAAGTTTGTTTTGAGATTTTTAAGATTGAATTTTAAAAAGATCTCAAAAGGACTGTAAGAAATTTGTTTTCTTATTATGACAAAAAAGATTTCTTTTGACTTAAAATTTATAAAACAAAAAAACTTTTTTACCACACTTATAAAAATTATTTAATTTGATTAATGAAATTAGAAAAAATCTTCAAAAAAGTCTACAAAATTGTTAGAATTTTTCTCATTTTCATATTTTACGGAGCTCTTTTTTATTTAACTAACAAAAAAAATATTTTGTAACCTTAACCTAATAATTTCAATAATTTATGTTTAAAATTGTGCATGGATTTTGCTTTTGCGTTCCTTTAGTGTTTTACATTGAATTTTACTTCAAATTTACAAAATTAGCACAATTTAAAAATAAATTTTAAACAATTCAATCTTCAAAATTTCAAAACGAAAAATTTCATGATATTTAACGTAGTTCTAAATGAACCGACCATTATATTTGTGGCCAAGTGAATATAAGTCTTAAAAAGCTTTAAAAAGTTAAAATATTGTTGATAGATCGCCTAAGTTACAAAAAAGTAAACAAAAAACAAAAAATTATGTCCGAATTTCTTATTAAGCGAAATTTGCAAAATTATTTATGAAGTTTTAAATTTGTTTTGAAATTTAAAGAATTTTTTATAAGAAAACAAGTTGTGTCAAATTAAATTCAAAACTCACAAAGCAATGAGAAAAATTCTTTAAATTTTGAAATAAAAAAATTTATTTATTAAAAATTTGTGTTATTTAACGATGTAAGAAGTATAAAAAAAGATGAAAAGTTGATCTTCCTTAAACAAGTAAAAAAATCCTTAATACGTGCTGATGCTAGAATTAAAAAAAATTAAAAACTATAAAAATTTAAATTTAATGAAAATATCAAAAAATGATAAGAGAGAGTATGGCAATTAAGCAATTTTTTAATACTTAATAAAAAAACTTCTTTTTAAAAAATTACAATAGAAATTAAAGAAAAAATGAGAGTTTTTTATAAAACAAAATGAGATTCCATGAGAATAATTCTAAATCAACTTGCCATTATGACACTAACATTGATTTTTGTATTAGATAAAAGAGAGATTTATTAAAACATAAAAAATATAAATTAGATATGATAAATAAATTCAAAAATTGCCAATTTCTCTCTTTCTCTCATATAGACAAAAATCTTTCTCTAAAAAATCTATCTCTCTCTACCTACCTATCTATATTCTCTATATTTCTATTTGCTAATTCTATATTATTATTCTTCCCTTTCACACATACACACACAAAACACAAAACTACACATACATATGAAAATAATAACAAAATAAAAACATAAACAGACATAAAACAAATAAATCGAAAAATTGCTTGAATTTCCTAATTACTTCCTCTTTTTAATTATTTTTCAAATTTTTACATTACCTTAAAAAAATGATGATTATAAAAAACTTTTTAAAAGAAATTGAAATTTTTTTGATTTTTTTTAGAATTTTAGAATGAAGATTTAAAAATCTCAAATAATTTGTTTTGAAAATGATAAAAAAATTAAAATTTGTACTAAAATTCTAAATAAAATCAAAAAATTTCAATTTTTTATAAAGCATGAAAAATAAAATTTTTACCTTTCAAAAAGGAACACAAAAAACTTTCATCCTTAAGCAAACAAAAAAAGTAAATAAAAAATTTTACAGATCAATTATCGATTTCTAATTATATAGGAAAAATACCAAAAAAAGAGTGAAAATTTTTATTATCGAAAAAAAATTTCTTATTTTTAAAAGCAAGAAAAAAACAATTTTGTGTGTCATCTTTTTTCTTAAATTCTCAATTAAATTAAATTTAATAATTCTATATTCTTAGGTCAATTTCAAATGATGAAAAAAATCTAAAATCAAATAAAAAATAAAGACAAAAAACAACACTATTGAAAAAAAAATTATAAAGAATGAAAATAAATGATGAAAAAATTCTAAAAATGCTCAAAAAACATTGATAATCCAAATTTCAACTATAAAATAATTGAGTTGAATTTTTTAATTTTCAGAAATGGTTCTTCAAATTTAAATGAAGTTGTATTATCGAATTTCAAGAATTTTTCACAGCATTCTCATCGATAAAATTTATAGTCAGGTTTGGTAATGAAATCTTAAAGTTTCTTTAATTAAATTTATTGTTTTGAAATTAGTTGAGCTTGCAATAAAATTCTACAAAATTTTATACATTTTCATAGTTTATAAAACTTTTTATTTAGAAGATTCTAAATTTTTATTTTGAATTTAGGAATTTTAAAAAATTTAAATTTTAACGCAGAAATTTAGCAACGTTTTAAAAAAATTTTCTATTTATTTCTGATTTTGAAAACTTTTCATAACTTTATCTTAGTTTTCAGGTAGTTGAACATAAAAAATATAAACCTCGCTTTATCAGCTTTAATAATTACCATCAGTTTTACTTTAAACTTTAATCTAAAAGCTTGACTTAAAAAATCTAAAAAAATGGAGAAATTCTTATATTCTGCGTTTTTCATCTTGCTTCTATCAACTTCAATTGATGCAGTAAATATGAAAGATTTCTTTGAAAATTTTGAGTGCGGAGTTTCTGAATCTTTTGGAACAAACATCACAAACGCTAATACAACTTGCCATGTACGAAACATCACTTCTGAAAGTCAATTCAATGAAATATTCAAGAATGTAAGCAACGATAATTTTGAGTATTTTTCTGGAAATAATTTTTGGTGCAGTGAATCTGAAAGGAAAGCTTACAATCGCTGTCAAAAGATGAGAAATAGTTTTAATATCTATGAAGCTTTAATCTTTGAAAATTCAAAGTTTGAAAAATTTCCATCTGAGGAACTTAAAACTTTAGAAAATGTCAAAAACTTAACAGCAAAAAGTGTTGGACTGAGTGAGCTCAATAGAAATGATTTGAAATCCTTCAAAAGTCTTGAAATTTTGGATTTAACAAACAATAATATAAAATACTTGGAAAGTTTGCTCCTGCTATATTTGCCTTTTTTGAAGGTTTTATTTCTTAGATATAACAAAATTCAGACAATTGATAGTTTTGCATTTGATGAAAGCAGTAAAAATTTGATATCCGTTGACCTTAGCTTTAATAATTTGAAAGTAATTGATGAAAACATTCTCAATACTGTTGGAAAGAGTAATGAAACTTATTTTAATTTAATGTTTAATCAGATTGAAAAAATTATTCCAAATGCAAATTCTAAAGGCAAGAAAATGTTTAATTTTCTTGTTTTGAATAACAACAGATTAAAATATTTTGACTATGATTGTTCGAGTGTTGATTCATTGTATTTAACTAATAATGAACTAGAAGATTTTAAAACCAACAACTGCAAATTACAATCGATATATTTAGATTCAAACAACTTAAAAAATATAAAAATTGACAGTGTCACAAATTTAAATATTATAAGAAATCCAAATCTTACTAATTTAACTTTGAACGTTCAAAACCTAAAAATGCTATGGATTGGAAATTCACCAAATCTTAAATGGTCTCAAAGAAATCTTTACTATGCACAAAATTTAAAAAATTTATACATTGATGGAGATTTTTTAGGAGAACCAAAAATTGGAACATTTTCTTCAATGACATCATTGAAATTTTTGTATTTAAAAAATTCTGCTCTTAAACATATCGAACACGGAATGTTTTCATATCAAAAGAATATTGAAACTTTGGATATTTCAAATAATAATCTTGGTTCAATCGATATAAACATGTTGAGTTCTATGAAAAAATTAAAAAGTATCAAAATCAGTGGAAACAAATTGACAAAACTTGACGATGTTAGAAATATAAAAAAATTATTTCCTGAGCTTGAGAAAATTGATTTAAATTATAATAACTGGAATTGCTCATATTTGGTCAAATTGATTCAAAAACTTGATGAAAAAGGAATAAATGTTGAACCATTTTTTTTCGATGTTGTAAAAAGTGCACCAAATGTCATGGGAATTGCATGCATTCCTGAGAATAAAACTGAAATAATTCAACCGATCAGTTTAAATGTCAATGAAATGAATGCAACATTTTCTAAGAAATTGAATGAAACAATCACACTAATTAATGACCTTCAAGTCAGCAAACAAAGCTTCGCATTCGATTTTGATGTAATTAGAAATGAAACTTTTAATCTTCAGAAAAGTTTGCTTGAAATGGAATCCACTTTCAACAATTCATTATTGATGCAAAAAGACAAAATTAATGAGCTTCAACTCAAACTAAAAGACATGAAGAAAAATGTCAAAAATCAAGCACCAATCAATTTTAAAATTGTTGAAGCTTTTTTGATTATTATTTTGACTGCTCTGTTCATCATCAGTGCTTTTTTTGGTTATTCAAACTTTAAAAACATTGCGAAAAGGAAAGAACTTGCAATCATTCGTGCAAGAGAATTAAACACTTTGGATGAAATTGTAGAAGTGAATGAATTTCAAAATCAATTACAATTCAATCCATTGGTAAATTAAAGTTTTTTTTAACCTTAGTTTATTTTGAAAAGTTGCTTTAAAATAAAAATACAAACTGTACTCATTAAAAGATTAAAATTTTATTTTTAAAATTTGCATTAAAATTCCAATTAAATTTTGTCTATTATTTTTTGAAATAAAAATTAAATATTAAAAAAACTATTTTGTAATCTATGGATTAAAATAAATTTTTAATAAAAGAAATTTTAAATATGATAGTATTTTATATCAGAGCCAAGAACCAAAGTATTATTTTTACTTTTCTTCCACTTTTACCTAAATTAAATTAATGTTTACTTCAAAATTTAAATCTCGACATTCTCACAATTATATGTTTCGATTTTGGTTTAACTTTTATTATTTTTGCAAAATTTGTAAATTTTGTAAAAAGCTATTTTCATTAAATGAAGTCGCAATTGGATAAAATATATTAAATTGAATTTCTTTATGTAGAAGAATTCACCAAAACTTGTCATAGGAACAATTTTTTCATACTAAAATTACTATTCAATATATCAAAAATAAATTGACAATTCAATGATTTATTAATAAGGATAAATTTGCTTAAAGAAAAAGAAAAATACAAACAAGCATTAATGATTCAAGCTAATGTAATAAATCAAGCTAAATTTAGTTTCCCTTCTTCTTTCTGCTTATTTATTTTCATTATTAATTAATATTATGAATGACTTTTCTGTCAGATAATTTCCACTTTTTCACTTGAGACATGAAAATATTTTTGTTTATGAATGAAACTTAATTGATTGTCGAAAATAATAATTATTTATTAGTGAATGAATTTGTAAAAATATTTACTTAAATTGTCTACGGTTTAAACTTTTCATTAATAAAATTTATTTTACAATGATTTTCAAGTTGGAAAAACTTTCAGAAAACTTAATAAAACGTGCAAAAAATCTTCTTGTTTCTCTAAGTTTCATACCTTGTAAATTGTTGACTTTTAATAATTTATTTCAAACTATAACTCACTTTAAATTCATTTTTCCCAGTTAAGATTAAAGAAATTTATAGTATAAAAAGCTTTTTTTAATTCACAAAAGTAACCATTAAATATTAATAAAGTAAGTAAACTACCATATATTTTTTCTTGATATATTTTGAGCTCATTTGTCAATCTTTATTTAGTGTCAATCAGTGTCAATATTTTTCTATTTTTTTTTTTTGTTTGAAAATGCACTTTTTTCTTTACTTTAGTCAGTCTGTTGTTGTACGTGAAAAAATCAAGCAGCAATGAGACCTTTTTGGATATTTTTTGTCCTTTTTATTTTATTTTCTTTAGTACAAGGGAAAATTGAAAGTTTAAATAATTTTCAACATCCATTAAGTAAAGCTACTGGAGATTTAATAGAAAATGTCATAAAAGATTCTGAAATTCAAAATGTAAGAATCATCATGTTAATGAGCAATGAATCTTCATTAGAAAATGTTGATATTGGCAATGAAATTGTAAAAGTTGCAACAACAAAATTTAAAATTCAAACAAGAGGAAATTTAAGACAACCAATAGATCGTGAGAAAAGAATTTCACCAGTAATTTTAATGGTTGATTCAATTGGAACTTTTAATTTAAGTAAATTAAGAATTGAGCATGACACTCCCAAATTTTACTTAGTTATTCTAACTAAAGGAATTTTCAAAGAAATCATTGAAATTCTTGACTTTTTTTGGAAAAACTCTGTCAGTGATGTCAATTTCCTTGTGCTCAATCAAACAGTTGTCGAAATGTACACATTTTTTCCTTTTGCAAACAAAAAATGTGGCACTGACTTGTCACTTGTGCTGATCAATACCTTTGACTTAACGACTTGCACGTGGAGTGGTAATCAATTTTTTCCTAGTAAAATAAAAAATCTTCATAAATGTCAGATTAAAGTTGGAGTTTCTGTGAATGTTCCAATGGTTATTTTTAATAATAAAACAACGCAAAAATATGATGGAATTGAAGTTACTTTAATAAGAGAAATTGCAAAAGAATTTGATTTTGTTCCGCAATTCACTAAACCATATGAAAGTGTTGGAGCAATTAATTCTAATGGAAGTTCAAGTGGATTAATTAGTGAAGTTTATAAAAGAAAACTTGATGTGGCAATTGGCTCATTATCGCTTCAAATTGATCGTACAAATTATTTATCAGCAACAACTTCATTTGCAACAGTTCCGATAGTTATTGTAATTCCACCAACTCCACAAATTTCACCATTTGCTAAACTTTATTTACCTTTTGATTTTACAACTTGGTCTTTACTCCTTGCAATGTTTCTAATTGGATATATCGTGATTATTGTCACCAAATTATTTGCAAAAACTCTTTATAAACTAATTGTTGGTAAAAATGTAAATTATCCATTTACCAACATGTTCATAGCATTCTTTGGATTATCACAAAATGTTTTACCAAAAGCAAATTTTTCAAGATTTTTATTAGCTAAATTTTTAATTTTCTGTCTTGTTATTCGAGGACTTTATCAAGGAAAATTATTTGATATTATGCAAAAGGATATTCATGAGAAAGAATCAAAAACAATTGAAGATTTAGTCAGCAAAAATTTTATATTTTATACATATGAAAGTTTAAGTAGGCGAGTTCAAGGGCAGTCATTTGTTCATAAGTAAGTTTCATATTTTTACCTATGATAATCATTCTCTTCATAATCCTTAACTAATATTTTCAAATTTTTAGAGTAAAAGTCATCAAAAATTCACAATTAGAAGAATATCGACATAAAACTCTTGATTCATCATTCAATGGTGTCGTATTTAACTATGAATATCAAGTCGTTTATCTTAACTTCCTTAACAAAAAAGATTATTCTTATTTAATATTAAAAGAAAGATTTGTAACAAATCAAATGGTTTTTTATCTTCAAGAAAATCATTTTTTAAAAGATGCAATGAGTGAAAAGATTAATTGGTTTCGTGATTTTGGAATTCTTCATAAAATAATTTTAGAATATGTTGACAATTTTTTTCTTAATAAATTACCACCTGAAAAAGCAGCAAAATCATTAAAATTTCAAGAACTTTCTGCAATTTTTGGATTATGGCTAGCAGGACTAGGATTTTCTTTTATTGTGTGTCTTGTTGAAGTTGGAATTGGTTATAAAAAACCAATAAAAAATAGAAAGAAAACAAAAGTTGTAAAATTAATCAAAACTGATTCAAATTTGCATGAATGAATGTGAAAATTTATTGAAATCTGTGTAAATATTGTGCAAAATAATCAAAAATAAATGCAAGGTAATTTTTTATTTTTGCTTAAAATTTTCTCTCTGCAAACCATCCATGAAGACATTTTGGAACAGGTCCTGGTAAATTTTTGAATTCACATCTTCCAAGTTCTTGCATATTTTTAGCATCAAGTACAAGTAAACCAACATGATTTTCATCACCATTTCCCCAAACCATTGATGCCAAAATTACACCATCATCTTCAGTTTGAGGATCAGGCGAAGGAACAAATATTGGTTCACTTGGATAGACATTTGTCTCACACCATGTCAGCTTTGTTTTGTTCACAACATCAACTTTTATTAACGTTCCAGGATTAGATGCATCAACATCAGAACTAATTGCATAAAAATATTGATATTCAACACCCAAATGTTGCTCGTAATGAATCCTTGGTGTTTCCTAAAAGTTTTTAGCAATTCCTTTAAAAATTCATTGTAAAATTGTCTTATTTAATTTCACTTACACATCCTAAATTGCAAAGAAGTTCTGGTTTGCAAAAAATTGATCCATCAGGTAATGAAAATGCTGTAGCTTCACTATCTTTGAGATTAACCAAATTTTCTCCAATAACTTTAAAACTTTCTTCATTTGTTTCATAATTCCATGCGAAAAAGTTTGTCAATGATTTCAATTTTGTTGGGTATTTTAATGGCAAAACAAATCTCAATGGTCGACCACGGAAAAGTTTGGCATAATCGGGATTATTTTGCATATTTTTCATGCTATCAATATACATGCAATTTAGCATTTCTGGATCTTTATAGCAACTTATATCGAGTATAACATGATCATCTTTTTCATATTGATTAATAATATGCAAAAAGAAAAATGCTTCAGCTTGAAATGTGTGTCGCAGTTGACCATTCTCACGATCAATTAAGTAAATGTTTGTCGATTTATCAGGAAACCATTTAAGGCATGAAATCATAGGCTCATTCATCAATTGTGATTTAACAACTGCCGGTACAGAAACTGTCAAAGGTTGTTCAACGATTATGAAAAAATGCTCAGTAATTCCAAAAGTATGCATGTAACTTGGATGAAGTTTCCAACGTGTTGGCAATTCTGCAACAACCCTTGCATTATCAAACATATTCTCACCATTTGGAAAACATAAAACACAATAAGCCGGTCCTGATTTTGTGACAGTTAATCCAACATTGTAAACTGTTCCATCACTCATAACATGTGGATGCGAAGTGTGATTGACTATTCCATATTTTTCATGTAAATTTAATTTTTCAAGTGTCTCAAGTGTTACTGAATCAATTTTGTGAATTATTGGACTCTCAGCAAAACAAAAATATTCATCATTAAATGGATAAATTGATATCATTGCGTTATCTGAATTTGCGTCAGCTGGTTTAAAAAGTGATGCAACTCTAAATAGAAAGAAATCAAAAAATAATTTCTTAGAAATTTATAAAATTTGATTTGAAACATTTTCAAATTTAACGGTTTTCTAAATTTAAAATTTAACAATTTCCTGAAATTTAAAATTTATAACGGTTTTTTAAATTTAACGAATTTTTTAAATACAAGTCATTGAAATTTTTGATAAATTTTTAAATCTTTACCTTTGAAAAATACTCTGGCAAGGATCAGGACAGCTTGCAGTACCAAACTCAGTCACAACAACACGATTAGCAGCTAAATTTTTTTTATAAGCGTCACTCTTCAAAAATCTGCACTGATAAGTAACATTTCCATGAAAAATATCAAATCTATGAAGCAAAGCTGAACTATCAAAAAGATGATTGAAAGTCATTGAACCAACTTTTATGCTTCCTGGTCCATTTCTTAACAAACTTCCATTAATCCATTTTGGAATTTGTCCACTGACTTCTCCACGAATTGGTTCAATAATTTCATGCTCGCATGATCTCAACCAAACATTCACATCACAATTTGGATATAAATTTTCTTTCAATTTTGTTTTAGGATTAAAACTAAAATTTCCTTCATCTTCATCTTCATCCAAATCAACAATTTCAATTTCATCATCTTCATCGTTGATAATCTTTGTAACGATAAATTTAGAATTATTTTCATCACTTGGTTTCGATAATTTAATTGATCGAGGTCGACTAAAAGAACTTATGCCGCTTTCAGTTGACATTCTTCTCTCATTAATGCTCAATTGAATGTGAGAAAATTCATCAGAAATTGTATGATCAAAGCATACGTCAGAAATCAAACTTTTACGTCGATAGGAATCTTTTGGAACTGTTTGAACTCTCTTGAAACTTTTTGATGGTGTTGAAACACCGCTTGAGATTTCACTTAAAGGAGATGCATCACCAGATTTTGGCACAAATGAACCACTAACACTCAATAAATCCAAAGTTTGAAGCACTTTTGTTGGCGTATGTGCTGGTGATTTATCAAAGTAACTTGAATAAGGCACATGAAGTGCCTCTGACATTTTTTTTCTTTTCCAGAAGTTTCTAACTTGAAAGTTGATAGTAAACTGAATAGAATAGAATGTTTGCTGTCCTCTATTTATATTAACAGCTTATGAAATGTTTATGAATTCTTACATGAACAAAAATGAATTTAATCAATAAATCAGTTAGGGAATTACGTGGATAAGAACATGGAAATTGTCGAAAAAAAGTACGAATTACACTCCTGTGGCTTCAACACGTGGGAAATATAAGAAATAAATGATGAAATATTGCGCAAATCGAAATTGTTTGTTTCTATTTTTATTCAATTAAACAAACAAAGTGTCAATAACCAACCTGTTGAATGCAATTCTCACCTTTCTAATGTTTTTAATTGACAGCATTTCACTATAAATATCACTAATAAGCTCAATAGGGAAATCAACATCCTCGTCAATGAAAATTGAAAACATTTTATTTTTTTGATATTTCACTGTTGATATTTTGATATGAGATGAAAGACTGATTGTTCTAATGTGAAATATTGTACATCGTCATGAAATAATGGATCTGGAGATTAATTTAATTTAATATGCACGAGAGAGTGTGAGATTTGTGCACAATGTATTAAATTTAAATTGATGTGGGAAAAAATTGTTATGAATTTATTAAATGAATCAAATATAAAAAATTTTAGCAATAATTTTTCATTTAATTTTTAAATAATTATAAACAGTAAAAAAATGTTAAAATTGATGATTTCATTACAGAAATTTTGGTCCTGATAAAAAGCTGTTTGAATAACATTTAACGCTATTATTTAATTGTTAAAATTTTGTTACATTTTATTCAAAAACTTCATTAGGGACAAATAAACTTTCTTATTATTTCATTTTTAAAAAAGTGTATAAAAGCGTTCAGAAACAAAAGAAAGAAAAAGAGACAAATCACCAACAAAAATTTCTCGATCTGGTTTTTTTGTTAAGTTAAAGTTTAAATCCAAAATTAATATCTAGAAAGCTATCGCTTACATTTGCCAATATTTGGCTAACATTAAAAAATTTAAAAATACCATACAACAGCAAAACAAAACAATATCTCCAAAAATTTAAATTTTAAAAAACCAGTAAAAATATGACTAATGAATCTTATCACAAATGTCAGAAAATGAATTGATTTTAGGTAATAAACCAACTTCTTGTTAATAAAAAAAATTTTTCTCAAAGTCGATCATGTACTAAAAATATTGAAGTCAATAATTAAAATTTTGAGTTTGATGACGTTTTATATTTAAATTTAGAATTTATCAAAGTTAGTAGAAGAAGAAATTTGATTCTCAGTAAATACTTGATATATTTATTTAAAAAACAATAAAATGACAGTAAAGGAATTTGTCTAATCTTATCTTTAATATTGGGTTGTTTAAATACACAGAGAGAAACGCGAGAGAAGATAGATAAAAAACTCAATATTTATTAGTAAAGGTAGTTTGAGCGACTGTATATATTGGCATACTAATTTCTCACCAGTCAACTAGTCGATGCTCAGCAGTCGGCCAGTGTTGATCGTAAAGTTTAAAGCTAGTGCAAAAAAAGAATCACAGACAAAAAATTTCATTTTTTCTCTCGCGCACAACTTTTTTTTTGCGTGAGAAAACTCATAAAGCACAAACAAAATTTCATTTACTAATTGGGTTTCGGTTTAGTGAGCATATGGATATGATGAAGGCAAGTTGACATTAAGTTGCAATTAGTGTAAAATTTATCTTCTTTTAACGCGTGTTTGATGGCTAATCAGTGATACATTTGCATAAAAATATTAGAAAAAAAGATTATTCAATTTATGATGATTAGAAATAAATGTTGTTTTGGTGTCAAGGTGTTTATAGTGAAGTTAAATTAATTAATATTCTATTTGTGTTCTTCAGTTTTTTGCTATTCTCAAATATTTTAAGAGAATGTTGACTAAATTTTATTTGTGAATTTTTTTAAACATAAGTTTTAAATTATACAAAAATATTAAAGTTCAAATGTGTGAAACCAATACAAATTTAATTGCTTTAAAAATTCGTTCAGTTGTAAACATTTTTGATTACTTACCACAATTTTAATTGCTCATCAAAAAGTTTGTCTGTTTAAAAAGCAATTGAAAAACCGCTATCAAGCATGTCAACTTATAAACACGAATTAATTTTTATCGGTGTTTTTTATTGAAAATATATTTCATAATAGTTACGACTAAAATGTATGTCAATGTATTTAAAGTAAATCAATTTTTATTTTTTACAGATAAAAATGTTGATGTTTTTGCAAATAATTGCGGTTGCATTAGTCAGTGTTAATGCACAATTAACAGAAGAACAAATGTTACAGCATTTAGAAGAATATGACAATAAAACAAAACTACTATGCAATGCACAAGCTAAAGCCAATTGGGCAGTTCAAACTGATGTTGGAAATCTAACTAAAGAAGCGGCTCAGGTAAGAAAGAGAGAAGAAAAAATTGAAAGTGAAATTTATCAGCATATGCAAACATATATTTTAATATGTGTCTTATGTCATTAATCGCTCACTGCAAGCAGCTACAGCTATAAATATACACACACATGATGATTTATAAATAAATAGCATTTGAGGAAATGAAAACTTTACTTCTTTCATGATCTGTTTATGTCATAAATCATTTTATGAAGTTTGATTATTTTTGCATTGATTTTTCTGACATTGAGAAGAAATTTCTTAAATTTTCAAAATAACAGGAAAATTGTTATTTATTTGATTGACTTTATCAACTTGAAAAAATCTCAAGAGAAAAAAAATTTTAAATTATAAAAACACGCGAAATGTTAAGATAAGAAATTAACGTTTTTAAGCTAAATCATCACAATAAAATCATTAGTAATCAGCCTAGAAATCATTGACTTTTGCGTCTTATTTGTCTATTTAAGTTTTATTTGGAATTATTTGCAATCAAGTTATAATGTTCTTCAATATATTTCAAGTGTTGTAACCAATTAACTTATCAATTTTTTGCGACATTTTCCTGCAAATTTTTTGAGGCCAATCAATTTGTTGTTTCGATATTTTCAAGTATTTTCAAATTATATTTAACTGGATAAATCAAATGAATCATTAAAAGTTATAAAATGTCGTACTTAATTGCACTGAAACTAATCAATAATAATTTCACATGACGTTCAACAAGGTTGATAACAGATAACAAACCAATGAAAAGCAAGTTGAGTCATAAAACAAAATAAAATTTTCGCTGCTTATCTAAATAAAAATTGTTATAAAATATCTACTGATAATTATTGAAGTTATTACAGCCGAGGATTATGATAAATGTCAAATAGTACTTGTATTGTTGTCAATTGGTTGCTTAACTTGTTATCAATGTTTAATAAGTCACAAATTAATTCAACTGTTGATATTTTTTACAGGCTGAAGCTATTTTGGCTTATTCATCTTATAGACAAGAGCAATATGAAACAATTTTCAAAAATGCACCATCTTATTCAAATGAAGACATCACAAGAAAACTTAAATTGCTTAAAGAAGTTGGAACTGCAGCTTTATCAGCAGATGATTTAAGAAATTTAACAGCAACAAGAACAAGAATGTCGAAAATTTACAATTCAGCTAAAATTTGTCCATTCGATAACCAAAATTGTAATAAAACTACTCAAGGAATGTTTTTAGATCCAAATATTGAATTAGCTCTTGCAAAATCAACAAATTATGATGAATTGCAGTATCTTTGGGTAAGTTTTGAATTTTTTTTTTAAAAATAACTTATGGTACAAATCAAATTTTTATTTAGGAAAAATGGCGTGATGAATCAGGAAAATTGATGAGAGATGACTATAAAACTTATATTGATTTATATAATAAAGCTGCACAACTTAATGGATATTCAGGTAATAAAACTCACTTTTAAAATAATTTAAAGTAAGATTAATTTTTTAAAGATGCTGGTGCAATGTGGAGAGGACGATATGAAGAAGAACGATTGGTTGAAATTGTCGATGAATTATGGGCTGAAGTTGAGCCGCTCTATAACGAACTTCATACTTACGTTCGATATAAATTGCTTGAAATTTATGGTGATAAAATGGACAAATATGATCCATTGATTCCAGCTCACGTTTTTGGTAACATGTGGTAAGTTGAAATTTTTAATTTTTTTTTAAAAGTATTGAAAATAAAAATGTTTGCAGGGCACAAAATTGGGTTCATTTATATGAAAGAATTAAACCATTCAAAAATGCTTCATCAGTTGATGTCACAAAAAATATGGAAGAAATGAATATGACTGTCTATAAAATGTTTGAACTTAGTGATGAATTTTATATGAGTATGGGATTACCAACAAGTAACATGAGTTACACAGGAGAATCAGTGATTGAAAGAATTCCAGGAGTTAATATGGCTTGTCATGCTAGGCAAGATAAAAATAAAATTAAAAAATCTAGCAGTTTTATGTTTTTTTGACAAAAAAAATAAAAATTTTCGTTTTCTTTTCTAGTGCTTGGGATTTCTGTGATGGTGAAGATTTCCGTATAAAAATGTGCACAAAAATTAATCAAGAAGATTTTATAGTTGTTCATCATGAGATGGGTCATATTATGTAAGATTTAGGACATTTAATTTTAAACTTTCTGTAACTAATAGAAATTATGAATTTTTAGGTACTATTTATTGTACAAAGATTTGCCATTGATTTATAGAGGGGGTGCAAATCCAGGTTTCCATGAAGCTATTGGCGATACAATTGGTAAATAATTCTACTTTACATTAAATTCAGAAGAAAAAGAAATTTAAATTCATTTTAGCTCTTTCGGTTTCAACACCAAAACATTTGGAGAAAGTTGGTCTTTTAAGTGGTTACCAAAACAGTGAGGCTGACAATATCAACGCACTTTTCCATATGGCACTCGAACGTGTTGCTTTCCTTCCATTTGGTTTGTTGATTGATAAATGGCGTTGGGACTTATTTAGTGGTGCAACACCTGAATCTGAATGGAATAAACATTGGTGGGAACTACGAGAAAAATACCAAAAAATTCGAGCACCATCACCTCGTGGTGAAGAATTTTTCGATCCAGGCGCAAAATATCACATTCCAGCTGATTCACAATACATTGCATATTTTGTTGCTCATATTTTGGAATTTAGTTTCTATAAAAGCCTTTGTATTGAAGCAGGTCAATATAATGTTTCAAATCCATCAGAACATCCACTTCATACATGTGATTTCTTCGAAAGTAAAGCAGCTGGTGAAAAACTAAATGCTGGTTTAAAACTTGGCATGAGCAAACATTGGAGTGAAGCACTTAATGAACTTACAGGATCACCAAATATTTCAGCATCAGCACTTGTTGAATATTTTGCACCACTCAAAGATTATTTGGCTGAACAAAATAAAATTATGAAAAATGCAAGAATGGCAGAAATTCTTCAAGAATATGAAGTAGAAGGATCTGCAATGTGCAATAAATTGGTTAAAGCTGAATGGGCAGTTGCTACTGATTCCAATAATGATGCTTTAAAGACAGAATATGAAAGAATTGTACTAGAAAACAATGCCTTTACCAAAGATTATTATGAAAAAGCATTTAAAGGAGAAAAACCAGAAGATTATAATGATGAATTAATTCAAAGACAATTAAAATATTTGACAAAACTTGGTCGTGATGCTTTGGAAATTGCAGATTTAAGCAATGTAAGTGAAAATTTTATTAAAAATGAATTGTTTAAAAATATTTTAATTTACAGTTGACAAACACACAAACTCGCATGGAAAAAATTTATAATACAGCAAAAATTTGTCCATTTAATAAACAAAATTGTAATTTAGCTACAGAAGGTCTTACACTTGATCCTGATCTTTCTGATCTGTTAGCTACTTCTACAAACTATGATGAATTAGAATGGTAAAGAATTTTCGAGTTAAATTATGTCAAAAATGAATAAAATTATAATCTTTTAGGGCTTGGACACAATGGCGTGAAAAGAGTGGAAAACTTATGAGAGATGACTACAAAATTTATATTGAACTTCTTAATGAAGCTGCTAAATTAAATGGTAGAATTTTAAAAATATCTTAGATCATTCTTAATGCGAAAATTCTTGATTTTATTTACAGGCAAAAACGACTATGGTGAAATTTGGCGTGAATCATATGAAGATGATAAATTGTATGAAAATGTTGACAAAATGTGGGATAAAGTTGAGCCACTTTACAATGAACTTCACACTTATGTTCGTAGAAAGTTGAAGAAAATTTATGGTGATAAAATGGACGACAAAGATGAAATGATCCCAGCACATCTTTTAGGCAACATGTGGGCACAGAGTTGGATAAATTTGTATGAACGTATAAAACCATACTCAGGTGGAAGTTCAATTGATATCACTGAAAATTTGAAAAATCAAAATGTGACAGTTTTGAAAATGTTTGAAATGAGCAATGATTTCTTCATGGGTTTGGGATTGCCAAATAATAGCATGTCTTATGATGAATCACTTGGTGCTGTTATTAAGAAACCTGATAATAAAGTTATTACTTGTCATGCTAGGTAAGATTAATTGATTGATAGGTTTTTAAAAAATTCTTATAATTTAATTTTCTAGTGCTTGGGATTTCTGTGATGGCAAAGATTTTCGTATTAAAATGTGTACAAGCATCAATCAAGAAGATTTCATCACAGTTGTGAGTATTTGATCAAAAATTAATATTTTCTAATTTTTTCAATTAATAATTTCTTTTATTTTAAGCATCACGAAATGGGTCACATTAATTATTTCATTCTCTACAAAGATCAACCATTAGTCCTTCGTACTGGTGCTAATCCAGGTTTCCATGAAGCTGTTGGTGATCTTATTGCATTATCAGTGTCAACACCAAAACATTTAGAAAAAGTTGGACTTTTAAGTGACTATAAAGACACTGAAGAAGACAACATTAATGCACTCTTTAAAATGGCACTTGAACGTGTTGCTTTCCTTCCATTTGGTTTGTTGATTGATAAATGGCGTTGGGACTTATTCAGTGGTGCAACACCTGAATCTGAATGGAATAAACATTGGTGGGAACTACGAGAAAAATACCAAAAAGTTCGAGCACCATCACCTCGTAATGAAACTTTCTTCGATCCAGGCGCAAAATATCACATTCCAGCAGATTCACAATACATTGCTTACTTTATTGCACACATTTTGGAATTCCAACTTCATCGTGGCATGTGTCTTGCTGCTGGTCAATATGTTGAAGGTGATAAAACAAAACCATTGCATAAATGTGACATTGATAGTTCAAAGGCTGCAGGAAAATTAATTGAAAACGGTTTGAAACTTGGATTAAGCAAACACTGGAGTGAAGCATTGAAAGCAATGACTGGTGAGACTGAAATTTCTGGTGAAGCATTGTTTGATTATTTCAAGCCACTTTATGATTTCCTTAAAGAAGAAAATGAGAAAGATAGTTCAATGATTGTCCACGTTAATGTTATTTTACTTCTTGGAGTTTTACTTGTTAAATATTTTTTGTAAATTTATTAGATAAACCAGAATTTAAATATTCTAAAGTCATTTTAATGAGAATTATTACCTTTTCTTGAAATAAAAAAACATGAATGTGAAATCAAACTGTTTATTTTGCTGTCAGTTTGATATAAAGAAGCAAAAATCATTCTTAATTAAATATTCTATTCATAAAATTGTATAAAAGCATTTTCATTTTCATTTAGAAACACAAAAAGCATAAAAATGAAGCAACTGAAAATTTTCCTTCTGATAATTTTTGTTTCGTCAATTAATTCACTTAATCAATTATTATTGGGAAATTCATTTGATTGTAATAAAGTTATACTTGCAGCAGTAAGAGCAAAACAAAGTTTTTTCTATGAAGAACATTCTGTTAGATTTATTGAACTTTCACATAAGAAATTAAATATTGATATGAGATGTGAAATTGATGTCTATCAACCAATGGAAATTTTTAATGATTATAAAAAGATTAAGTTTAAAAGTGTTTCACCAAGTCCATTATCTGCTTATCCAAGAACTAAAGGATATTTTTTGAAAGGATTATATGATGATGTTATAAAATTTTTAGAAGAATTATCAAAATACAATACAAGAATGAAAATTTTAGTGATTATTATGGATAAAGGATTTGAAGATACTGAAAAATTAATGAAAATTGCTTTTGAAAAATTCAAAATGTTAAACATTGCAGTTTTAATTTTTGTAAATCAAGAAGAATTTTTATGCATGAGAAATCCATTTAGTGGAAATTTAAATGAAAGAAAACCAGAATTTAAATGCTGGAGTATGAAAGATCATGAAATTTTGCAAGATGAAATTAAAAATTTTATAGAAGACCGAATAAGCAATTTACAAAAATATCCATTAAAAATTGATGTTTATGATCAGCCACTTCTTTGTAAATTAAAACGTGATAGAAATGGAAATATTAAATCAATAACTTACTCAAGTTGTGAAATCGTGAATGTTCTTGCAAAGAAATTAAATTTTCAACCAATTTATGTAGTGACAGATGGAAGTAATGATCATATAAAAAATGGAAGTTGGACTGGAGCAATTGGAAATTTAGAAAATGATGAAATGGATATTGCTTATGTTGCTAATGCTCGTATTATTGCTGATTATAAATTAGTCAAAAGAATGCTTTTTCTTCAACCAATTTCAGGTGTTAAACATAAATTTGTAATTCGAAAATTAAAAAATGAAGAAAAAATTGACTTGGGATTTTCTGAAATTGACTCATTATCGGAATTTCTTGTAATTGTAATCTTATTTTTATTTCCACCACTTTTAATGATTTTTAAAAAATTAGAATCAAAATTTTGTGATAAAAAATTAACAGATGGAAGTTTTATGACAGTAATTTCAATTTTATTAAGTGTTTCAACAAAACATTCATTAGGAATTGGAAATGCAACAAGGTTTATTTTATTTGGCATAATTTTATTCAATTTAATTTTTGCTTCATTTTTTCAAAGTTCAATAACGACAAATCTTGAAACTGTAACAAAAAAGCAACAAATTTTGACAATTAATCAATTAATTGAAGAAGGTTATGAATTAAGAATGCCGATTTCATTAAGAGATATTTATATTAATCATTATGGATCAAAAATATCAGATATAATGAGAACTATTGCAGCTGAAAAACCTAAACCACCAAAAATTTCTAATTTTGTTGAAGGAATGAATTATGTAGTTGCTGAAAAGAATAAAAAAATTGCCATGCTTTGTGTTACTTCTTTAGTTATGGGTCTTATAAATCAATATTCGGATAATGAAAGTCATGAAGAATTGTTGGAAATTGTTCCAGAAACAGTTGCTGATTTTGCACTTGCACCAATGACACGAAAAGATTCATATTTTATTGAAAAATTTAATATGTTAATTTTAAGATACAATGAAATTGGACTGTATAGATTTTTCTTAAAACAAGCAATGAATGATGCAAATCATGCTGAAATTAGAACTAAAATGCAACATAGTCATGAAAAATCTTTGATTAATTTTAGTGATTTATTTCCATTAATTAATCTCTACATTACACTTACTATTATTGCAATTTTTATCTTTATTTGTGAAACTTTATGGAATTTTATCAAAAATAAGAAAACTACAATCAAAAAGAAAAAGTTAAAGAAAGTTGAAATAATTTTCCCATATTTGCCTTAAATGTGCTTTTATTTAAATAAATCTCAATGTTTTGTGACTGTAATATTACAAATTTTGTTTTCTAAAAGCATTTCAGCAGCAAGTTTTTCATTTTCAGACTTTTTTAAATGCCCATAAATTGATTTTGCAAGAGACTGTCTTGATCGACATTCTGAGATAATTTTTTCGCCATAAATTGATTCCAGATCAGTACATTGAATATGAACTTTTGATTCAGCTTCTGTTAAGCAAATTGAATTCCATGGTGACCATTCTTCATTGATATTCCATCTTGGCAGTCTCAATTGACAGTCTGATTGTGAAAGAATCGAAATTCCATGCCAAATATTCTCAATAATGTGTTTTATGTCAGTTTCTTGAATAATAAAAGCAATAGATGAAAATGAAGATCTTTTACGTTCATCACGAATAATTGTTCTCAAAATTGCATTATAAATGCTCAAATCAGTCTTTGAAGTTCTCAATTTGGAACATTTCTTACAAACGTCACTGTATTTTGATCTCTTACTTGAGTCAGCAACTGGAATTATCGATTTACATTTTTCACAAATGTGGCAATATTTTTTAGCGCATTTATTGCGATCTTCATTTTTTATGATATCAAGAAAAACATTCAATTGTCGACGTCTAAGAACTTCAAGTCCATTGTTTCCAACTTTACATTTTAATAATTGCCTTTCTCTATCAAAAAGTCCTTCAAGTTCATTAATTCTTTTATTATCTTCATGATTTAGAACTTCACTTATATCATTTAAAAGTCGAAGTCTATCATCCAGATTTTTAAAAGGTTCTCTTAAAAGAATAAAAAGTTCAGAAAGTTTTCTTGCTCTTTGAGTTTTTAATGTGTCCATTTCAACAATTTTATCTGTGGAAATAATAAATTTTAAATAAGAAAAGGAACCAAAAAGCCTGGTAGTTTCACTCGATGATTTTGACCGTTGAAAATTTAAAACCAAACGTGATTTTCACACCCCTTTTAGAAATGTTTCTGAATTTTCGAATGTTTCGAAATAAATTTTCGAAAAAAATATTTGCAAAAATATCAAAATTATTAATTATTAATAGATTTTGCTGTAAAGTAATGTTTGGTTTAGTTAAATTACATTACCTTTTGCATTCAGAGCTATTAATAATTAGCTAAGTGTTGATATTTAAAGTTTTTATCAACAACTTTTTCTCAATTCAAACGATTTCGAAAGAAAACAGTTTTACACCCCTAGGCTTTTTTTTTCAAAAAAAGCCCCTAACGGTCGTGTGAAACTACCAGGCCAAAAAGTATGAAACTTACTATTATAACCAAGCCATTTAATAGGTTCACTAATTCTAGCCAAAACATTGTCTTCTCTAGAAATTTGCATATCTTCCCGAATTTCAATTTTCCTGCTTTCAATTCCATTCAAAAGTTGAATTTCTTTTTCAAGCAATGCTTGCAATTCAACGATTCTTGATGGGCCAGTGAAATTTTCTTGGATTTTTCTTCTCTATAAATTTATTTTATTAGTCAAAATTAAAATTGAAATTTGAAACTTTACCTCAGCTTCTTTCCATGCAGCAATTTGAGCAAACAACAAATCAAAATCTTTCTTTGTTCGTGGAAAGTTTTCAGACTTTCTATTAGAATTGATATAGTCTTGTTTCAATCTGTCTTCTTGCTTCTTCTTTATGGCTTGAAGTCTTCGATATTCAGCTGCACAACTTTTGATACATTGATTAAGTCGAACTCGTCGAAAATTTCTCTGAATTAGTTCAACTGCACCGAATAAATTTATTCTTTTATCTCGCTGTTCTGAAGTTTCATAATTTTTATTTGCTTCAATTTCTGAATCATTTTTTGTTGGCTGATAAATTGATTCAGTTGCGGAACCAAAATGTTGAGTTGCTTGATCTTTTGTTGTATCCTGAAAGATGCATTTTTTTAATATATTAAAGAAATTTAATTTAGATAAGCTAACAGTAGAAATTTGAAGAAGTTTAGCAGTCTGAGTATCACGAGTGCAAGTTTTTTCTTTTAATTTTTCAATTTGATCGATTGTTGGACCAGTTTGAGTAATAGCATGATGATATTCGATTTCTAAAATTTAAAATTCTTCATTAAATATCAAATTTATTATATTTCAAATTCTTACTAGTTTTCTTATGAACAAATCCACCCAAAAATGGTTTTTTAATTGCTTTATTTTCAATTTCCACAACTAAATCTTTCATTACAGTTTCTCCTTCTTCATTTGTAGTTGGAATATGAACAGTGATGATATCAGGCAAAGTAAAACTGCTGTAATAGACATTTATGTCTAATTTTTCTCCAGCTAAAGTTGCTTCTTCAGTCAATTTTAATTTAATTTCCACAATTCCAAAATCATTAAGAAGCAAACTTGCCAACATTTGATCATTTTCAATTTCTTCTTCATGTTGATAAACCAACAAAGATTTTGTATCGACATTGAACTTCTTTGAAATATCTTCTTTTAAATTTCCAACATTGAAGCTTTGTGGAAAATTCACTGCAATTGTATTTTCTACATTTTCATCAAGTTTAATTTTAACAGTAATTGGATTTATTGCTTCAATTGCACCAGACATTATTTTTGGAAATCAAGTAAATTAAAATATGCAAAAGAATTTAATTGTTTTATAAGTAAATAAAGAAGAATAAAAATTGGTTACTATAGTGAGAAAATTGAAAATTTATTTTTTGTTGTCATGGAAAGTTTTTCAATAATTTTCTCTGTCTGATTGGTTCTAAATTATTTGTGAATGACTTTTTATATTGATACAATAACTAATTGACTTCCATGTTGATGATTTTATCAATTTCTATTACGTTTAGTCTTTTATAGAAGAAAACAAAGGAAATTTAATAATTAATTATACAAACAATTGAAGATTACAAAAAAACATCTATAAAAATGCATAAAATATTTCAACATAATCTTTAGTTAATAAAGGAATTTCTTTCAGTCAATTACAATCACTCTTACAATGAAGTTTTTAATAGTTTTAAATTTGCTTTTTTTTATAAAATTTATCTTATCAATTAATAACAATTTATTAATTGAACAAATTCATTGTAATGAAATCTTGAAAACAGCAATCAACATAAAACAAAATTATTTTGCTGATGAACATGATGTTACTTTAGTTGATTTTGCAGATGATAATATTAATGTGAGTGATGGTTGTGAAGTTGATTTTTATCAACAAGTTGAATTGTTTAAAGATATCAAAAAAATTCAATTTAAATCAACTTCATCAAGCCCTCTTTTTGCTTATCCAACTACAAAAGGTTATGCATTGAAAGGAAGTTATGAGAAAACTTTGAAATTTATAGTGATTTTATCAAAATTTAATCCACAGTTGAAAGTTTTAGCTTTATTGTCAAATGGAAATCTTGAAAGTGTTGAAAATTTGATGAAAATTGGATTCGAAAAATTTAAAATGTTAAATATTGCTGTCATTTTATACACTGAAACTGATCATTTATTCTGCATGAGAAATCCATTTAATGGAAATTCAAAAGAAAGAAAACCAGAGCTTAAATGTTGGAACTTAAAACATGAAAATCCGAATTTAAAAATTGAAATAAAAAATTTCATGAAAAATCGAATTGAAAATCTTCATAAATATCCATTAAATATTGATGTTTATAAACATGAAATCGGTTGTATGCCGGTTGTAAATGAAAATGGTGAAGTTATTGGTTTGACATATACTAATGGCGAACTTTTAAATACTTTAGTAAAGAAAATGAATTTTCATCCAATTTATATTTTCCCTCAAAGTACTAATGAAACAACTGGTCATCAATTATCAAACGGAACTTGGACAGCAAGTACAGGAAATCTTGAAAATGATGAACTCAATATCGCTTATTCTGTTGTTCCAAAAATTATCGGCGATTTTCGGACAAAAAAATCTTTATTTTTACATACTGTTTCGAGTGTTAAATTTAGATTCATCGTTAGAAAAAAATTGAATCAAAAGAAAATCAATTTTGAAAATTTTTATAATTTTGATGATTGGACGAAATATTTCATTGCTTTGACAATTATTTTGATACCTACAGTTTTAATTATTATAAACAAATTAGAGTCAAAATTATTAAAGAAAAAGTCAAATTCTATCACTGATCATTTATTGTTAATTTTTGGAATATTTTTGAATGTTTCAAGGAAGATTCCAACTTTGTCTAGCACTCGGTTGATAATTTTTGTAATTTTATTTTCTAATTTAATGTTTTCATCAATATTTCAAGGCACAATGACAAGAGAGTTGAATACATTTGATACAAAGAATAAAATATTGACAATTGATCAATTAATTGAAGAAGGATATGAATTAATGATGCCATTAAATCAAAGAGATCTTTTTCTTCATCAAGGAGGAGCACATATTTCTGAAATATTGAAAAATGTTGCAATTAAATGTGTGAAAACTCCTTCAATTGACAGTTTCACTGATGGCATTGAATATGTAGCTAAAGAGAAGCACAAAAAGATTGCAATGCTATCAATTGATGTTTTCACAAAAAATTATTTATCAAAATATTATGACAATGAAACGGGTGAAGAAATTTTAGAAATTATTCCAGAAGTAGCTTACGAAACTTTTTGTGCTCCTAGAAGTAGAAAAGATTCACCATTTATTAAAATTTTTAATAAATTAATTTCGGTTTATCTCGAGTCAGGTGTTTTTGATCATGATTTGAATTTGAAAATTAATGAAGCAAATGTGATAATGGAAAGAAATGTTTTAAGAGTGAAAAATGATTTTGAGAAGAAGTTGATAAAGATGAAAGACTTACTTGATATTTTTGAACTTTATGGTATATTATTGAGTTGTGCAGCTCTTGTATTTATTTTTGAAATTATATTTGATTGGATAATGAAGAAAGTTTGAGCAACAATCATTGAAAATTTTTAAGGAATCTTAAACAATTTTTACGAAGAATATTTAACGAAAATTAACAATTGATTTTAACGAAAAGAGTAAAATTTCGAAAATTGAACGAAGATATTTAAAGAAAAAGAATTTTTGACGAAAAAAATTTAAATGCAAAGATATAAGAGTTTTGCAATAATCTTGAAATTTTATTGACAATTATGTTTGAAATTTAAGTTAATTACAAATGTAAGAATAATAGAATACAATCAAAAAATATTTAAAAAATTTATTCAGTTAAGCACTAAAATAAATATTTACATAAATTTATTAGCCTCATTAAATGTAATTAATTTGTAGCACTTCATAAAGTTCTATAAATGTATGAAACTACTGATTAATGAGTGAATAAATACACTTAAAAAAGAATTCATCATCATTATCTTGTGTATAATAATAAACAAGTGATTCACATTCTTATCAATTGACATATTCAAGTTATAAAAGTATCTCATATTTCGCATGACGAATACAGTCAATAAATATTATTAGTTCAAACTTTTTGCTGACGATCATTCTCCTATAAAGTTTATTATCACGTGTAACCGGCAAAAATAAATTATTACTGTTATTTCTGCATTTTTTGCTTTTCTTTCTCTGTATATTTTTCGATTATATCACTATGAGAGAATGACAAATATATAATTTTTGTTCGAGAGAATATAACAGCTGATCAGTTCTCTCATTTTCTCATAAATGTCAAGTTTATAAACACAGTCGATCGAGAGCAGAAAAATGTTTATTAAGTTGTGACACTTTGAGTGAAAAGCAAGTGCAAAGATTCTTTTTCTCGTTCTATTTCGTCTTTATTCGATTATTAAAATTGCAAACAAGTAAGTAAGTACAGGTGCAGTACATCAAAAACCTCAACCTCAAAGCTCAACTCAGAATCCGTTAATATTAAAATGTTCTGCATTTCTTTACCGCTCTTTCTTCGTCTTTTCTTCTCTCTCTCTTTTTCACAACTTCACTTTTTATTTTCTTCATTCATTCAACTCCGCGCTGAGATTCGCATTTTATTATAGAATTTATAATGTGATCAACAGTAGTCTCAGTTTACTTGCAACTCTCAACGAAATCGGAAGCTAAAAAATTTATCTTTTTTTGTGAAATAAAATTCAAGTTCATTTTTAATTTTTTTGATAAGATTTTATGTTCTTTTGTGCTTTGTTTTAAAACGTTGTAATTTTATTAGCTAAAGTGAGAAAAATTTCTTTTCCATTGTGAATTAAAAAGTAAAGAATAAAAAAAGTCGAGCAATAACTCTTGTGACACACTTTTATCTAATACATAATTTTTGCTGCTCATATTCACCACACACTTTTCTGTCTTTCTTTCTCTTGCTGTGTTTTACTAGATAGAACGGCAATGAAGACAATTATCGGTGTTTGTTTACTGCTTTGTCTACTCGTGACTGTGAAGAGTGAAGGTGGAACTGATGTTGTTATGAGCATACTCTCCCAATTTTTATCACAATCTTCACCAAATGTGCGAGCTACCACACCAAGCGGAATTCTTCCAAAAGTTCTAAATCCACTCAATTGGATACCAAAAATACCTGAAGTTCCTTGGAATCCTGATAGCGAATTAACAACACCAGAAATTATTGTTAGACATGGATATCAAGCTGAAACCCACACAGTACAAACTGAAGATGGTTATTTGTTAAATATGCATAGAATTCCTTGCGGAAGAGCTGGTTGTAGTGATGAAATTCGGCAACCAGTGTTTTTACAACATGGAATTCTCGCAAGCAGTGCAGACTGGATTTTGAGTGGACCAGAAAAAGGAATTGGATTTATACTTGCTGATCTTGGCTATGATGTTTGGTAAAAAATTTTAAATTTTTATTTTAATATTCACATAAATGATAAAATGTAATTATTCACCAAAAAGGCTTTCAAATTTGAGAGGAAACACATATTCTCGTCATCATACTCAAATGAGTAACACTGATAACGAATTTTGGGATTTTAGTTTCCATGAAATGGCAATTTTTGATATTCCTGCTGAAATTGATTACATTTATGAACATCGAAAACGTAAGTTGGAATTTTTTTACTAAAATTAAGTTGAAAGTTTCATCATTATTAAAAATTTAATTCAAATTTATTTTTTCAATATGAATTGATTTTATTATGTAATACTTGACTTGATTTAAAGTAAAACGAACTAATGATTAATAAATGAAAAAATTCAACTTTAGGAATAATGGGAGAAGGAGTTTTAAGCAATGACTTGATTTACGTAGGTCATAGGTAAAATAAAATAATTTTTATAAAGAGTCGTTTTTCACATAATTTTTTGTTCTAGTATGGGAACATCAGCATTGTTTGTTATGCTAAGTGAACTGCCTGAATATAATGAAAGAATTAAATTATTTATTGCCTTAGCACCAGTTGCATTTATGAGCCAGTAAGTGAACTTGAACTCTTTACTTTTAAAATGTATTAACTTTTGCTTTCATCATTTGTTTACTTTTTTATGGTGAAAAAATGCAAATATTGCACTTTGAACTCCAGAATTGAAAAGATGAATCAGTTTGAGAGAGAAATTTTTTCGTAATCTGATTGTTTGAACGATTGCATGGGATTATTTGCATTTTATAGATTGAAATATCGAAACGTTCAGAGAATTAAAAACGATTTAATTTCCTTATAAATTTTTTTAGTTTTCTCAAACTGATATCATTTATACAAATTTAAAAATTTAACGGTTTTTTGAATTTTAAAAATCTTATCTTTCATACAGCGTAAAATCACCACTTCGCTTCCTCGCTCCATTCTCAAAAGATATTGAGGTAAGTTAAAAACTGAAATTTCATTCCATTATTTTATTTTTCCTCAACATCGAAAACCTAGCTCGATTTTCTCGTTAAAAAACTTAAAATTCCTGAAAATTGGCATTCATCATTAAGAAGAGTAGATGGAATGACAAACGAATTTTTAAAAAAGTTTTCATTAAAATTCTTGGTGAGTTGGAAATACTCATAAAAGTTAAAGGTGAAGGTCGTAGACTACACTGATTTGTAAATAAAATTAAATTTTCATGGACCATGAAAAACTTTTAGTGCTTCAACAAAATAATTTCGTAAATTTTAAAATATTTACAGAAAATTATGAAATTCTTTGGTCAAAATGAATTCCTGCCACAAAATAAAATCATCAAATGGCTCTCAAAATATGGATGTGAAATGAATGAAGTTGAAAAGTACATTTGTGAAAATACACTTTTCGTTATCGCAGGTTTTGATAAAGAGCAGAGTACAATTCAACATTAGCTTCAGTTATTTTTGCACACAGTCCTGCTGGTACATCAACAAAAACAGTTGTGCATTACGCACAAGAAATACAAGAGAGTGGAAATTTCCAAAACTTCGATTACGGCAAAGAAGAAAATGAACGTCGTTATGGTTCAGAGCATCCCACACAGTACAATTTATCAAATGTCAATGTTCCAATTGCACTTTTCTATGCACAAAATGATTGGCTTGCTGGCTATCAAGATGTTAAGAAATTATATACAAATTTACATTCTGCAATTATGTTTTACAAAATTCCTTTTGACAATTTTAATCATGTTGATTTCCTTTGGGGAATCGACGCAAAAGAATTTGTTTATGACAAAATGATAGAATTAATGAAAGACTATAAATAAAGTTGCTAAGCAACCATTTTTAAAAATATTGTTTATTTTTCAATTATTTTATTTTCAGAATAAAAGAATATTCATTAAAAATGTCAGAGAAACCACCAAAGAAAACTTTATTGCAAAAGTATGAAATTCCAGTTGAATTTCTTGATTTTGATTATTTAAAAACATGCACAGAAGCAAAAACTGTTGAAAAAATTGTGAAAATATTGCGTTCAGGTGAAGAAGGTTATTATCCAGATCTTCAGAAATTTGCAGAAGATAAGCTTAAAGAATTGAAGCCAAATAGCAAAGTTTTTAGAGTTGAAGAACCAGCAGTGAAAATTCAAACACCGATGAGGAAAAAGCGCAATTGAAATTGAAGAACGATATGAAATCATGGCTCAATGAGATGAAAAAAACAAGATCAAATTCTGAAAGAGATCAAACCGAAAGAGAACAAAACAGAACCGCCAAT